>JAGSMP010001587.1:0-69480 GCA_029286625.1 Parnassius orleans
ATATGCTCTCATGATGTTTAAGAGCCTCAAACCTAGGATGGCAGCTTGCGCTTTGTTGTCGATAATAACATAAAAATAGTTTATTTTGAAAATTTCTTCCGCATTCAATTCATGAGCTTCATCTTCCCGTTCATAAACAAATTGCCTTTTTACGTCATCTTCTGATTCTTTGAACTGTCTGTCAATATATTTTCCTCGGCTATTTCTCTCGCTGTTATAAGGGATGACTGAAAACCATTTTCTCGTTAATTATCGAGCCAATTTGTGAATGCATCTAGGTGTTGTATAGCCACATCTAAGTGCATGTTTTCGCTTTGCTACATTTTACTTATAACATTTATCTTTGTAATAATGTCATACCATATGACAAGTGAAACTATAAATTCGTAGGTAGTTATTTCCTTTTCTATAGAATGGCATTCACTGACCACTGACAATCTGTTGTATTTTCTGCTAAATCCTTTAAAACATAACATATATCGCTTAGTTGCTATTTAACGGCCTTCACCAATGCTACCCTGCACTCCCATCTAGTTTCAGAAAGTGGTTTTAGCGATAACGATTTTACACAAGCAATTAAAATAGCCCACCTCTGACTTGAGCCGGCAAGCAGAGTGTACAACCTTTGTAGCAAACCAAAATAAGATTTTGCTTGGAACAAGACGATGCTGCATCTCCTAGGATGAGATTCCAGCTATGACTCCCACAAGGTAAAAAATAAGCAAGTGGATTAATTTCATGAATACGTTTTGGACACCACTTCTTTCACCACGCATATTGGCACCATTATCATATCCTTGGCCTCTGCAGTTTTGCAATGATATACCTAACTACTTAAATTCTGTGATTATATAATTAGTCAAACTCTCAGCTGTGGTTTTTCGACGGCTAAGAAACCAATGAAATGTTCTGCAATTTCAGCTGTATTTGTATTAAAAATCTTATAATAATACAAGTGCAGTACAATCAAGAATAATCGAGTAATATTTATTACTTATTATTTTTCAACAATTTGAGTCTTCACGTGACTTGCCATTAATTGTATGACCTCATTTGAATACTTTTTCCGATATAGTGGTCATTTTTTTTTATAGGATAAGGGTAACAAACGAGCACACAGTCCACCTGATCGTAAGTGGTTGCTATGGCCCATAGACATAATTATTGTAATTATTTGACATTAATCGTCTTATCCTTTGTTTTAGGTGAAGTCTCAGCACGGGATCAAATCGGGCTATTAACTTTACTAAATCTATAAAGTTGCCGCTTGTCTCACTCGAATCTGAGTCAGATGTTAACTTTTCTCTATGACCCCTGAAGGCCAAATTGTGGGATGCTAAAAAATTTACAATTGCGAGCAGTCGTTCTAAAATATCTCTCCAACGTAGCCTTTCTTGTTCAATTTGTGACTGGGCCAAGAAGTCAATAGTGGAACAGCTTTTTAAACCATTCTCTAAATTAATCCATTTCAACATACAATCTTTGTGCTGTCGACTAGATTCGTACGTAAATACTATAGTTTACACTTTTCAATATTAATACTTTAAATACTATAAGAACGTAATATTCAATAAAATTTAAAGATATGTACGGTACAGTAACGATTTTGTAACTCACACTGCAAGCAAAATAATTCCAAGGTGACAAGAGTTAACAAACGAAATGAAACACGGGAATTTCCGCTAGCGATAGAGGAGCAGAACATTATGTCCCGACTCCCGAGCTGACACGAGTGCTATGCGATTAAAAACCGATCTTCAATTGTTTCCAGGCGCGATATTCAAGTAATACATAATGAATTTTTCAATGTTTTGAATGAATGAATTAGTTAACAAACTTTAATTTACCGTTTTGTTATAATCTTAATAAGTAATTAAGGATCAAAATCAAAGTTTTAAATAAAAAAATATAGTTAAAAATCTATATTTTTAAAATTTGCTTTAAAAGAGCGAGGCGCCGGGCGATTGCCCTGTTCGCACCCCTAAAGCCGCCGCTGCATGGGATGCCGTGTGGTGGCAGCATAAGAATATCCTCTCCATATATTCCCGTAGGCGTAGGAGATGACAGAGGGAAGTGAAACAGAACTTAAATTAAGTAATAAAAACTGGGATTGTCAACCCGCCAACATGGTAAGTACGGAAAATATGCCTATGAGACAATATATTGGAGAGATTTATGTTCAGCCGTGGGATTTTTATAGGCTCTATGATTTTATTATGTGGTATTTTTAAGCTACATATCGGTCGGGGAAAAAGTTTATTCGTATTTTATATACAAATTCAAGACATTTTTTTTCAAAGTTTAGTTACATTTACTAATTTATATGTGCCCATTTTGTTCGATAATTTGTTGCTATCTTGTAGGTAGTGACATAATCCCGTTGCTGTAGAAATATTGAGATTTTTGATCAAAAAAATGCAACACGTAATTTTGACAGTCCTCTCTTGTTGTTAACCTAACACTACCCAAAGAAGTCTGAACAGACCGAAACAGGAAAAATCTGATGGTGCAAGGTCAGGACTATATGGTGGATGCATTAATACTTCCCAACCAATCCCTCTCAGTTTTTACTGAGTGTCCAAAGATGTGTGTGGTTTGGCGTTATCACGATGAAAGACCACTCCTTTTTTGTTGATCAATTCCGGCCGTTTTTTCTCAATTTCTTGCTTGAGTTTCATTACTTGTTGGCAGTATAGATCCGAATCGATGGTTTTGCAAAGGCAATAAAAGCTTATAATAAACGATGCCCTTCCAATCCCACTGTTTATTACATATTTGATTTTTTTAGCTGCCGGTTAACCCTAAATATTATCCATATAGAACAATGTATCTCGCTGTAGTTGTTTGCGCGGCAACAGATGTCATAATGTGTCAACTCAGTACGAATAAAGTAATCATTGAGTGAAGACCGGTTTCTTTCATTATTTCACCTGCAAGCAAAGGTGCACCTTATTATCAGTGTACATGGTCCTTCGAGCCGGATCATTCAACTTGCCCTAATTTAATTACGTAAATTTGCAGTGGATGTAATTGGAGTTATTTTGAAAAATACGGAATACGGACTAATTAATAAAAATAAATGAACATTGTCGAAGAAAAGTTCTGAAGAAAAAGTGAATAACAGTGGAAGAACGTTAAAAATCAGTTATTAGTGAACAAAATTACATTACACGTACAATTGAATTATAAAAACGTTACTTTTGTGCAACGGTAATCTTAAAGGAAGTAAATTAAACTAATATATAGTGAGTTGGCGAACAATTATTAGAGTGTTTATTAACAACTGTGACTGTTTTAAGGTGAACTTTGGACCTATTGGTAAGAATAATTACCTACCTACCTACATACACGTTGAAAGTTAAAGCTATTAGAAAACTGTGAATTATTACTAAAGTATTTTATTTGTATTGTTGTAAATAAAAGATATTAAATATGGAGAGCGTTGAAAATCGAATGTTGCTACAAGTTGATACATTTGAAAAAGTACAAAAGACGTTCGCTAATTACAAAAAATCGCCTAAGGACAGGATAACCGTGGGTTATATACAGAGTAGAATGGAAACTTTAGAAACATATTGGAAGGAATTTAAGTCCGGTCATGAGAAATTAGTTATGGCTGTTTCTAAAAAAGATAGACACATGTTACCGTATTTCGCAGAAGATATGTTCGATAAATTTGAAGAATTATATTTTACGTACAAGGGCGAAATGAAAACTTCATTAAATAAATTAATGGCCGATATGAAAAAACCAGACGAACTGCACAAAATAGATGAGATGAGACCATGTGCTTCCGGGAGTGATATAAAATTACCCAGTATTTCGATTCCAATTTTTGAAGGCAACTACACGGAATGGCAATCGTTTCACGATCTCTTTATGGCATTAATACACAAGAATGAGTCATTAGAAGATGTTCAGAAACTACATTATCTTAAGAGCAGCCTGAAAGGAGATGCAGAAATTTTGTTGCGCCAGTTTTCTATTACGGATGCAAATTATGCTGAGGCTTGGTCCATTTTGAAAAAGCGTTATAACAACAAAAGATACATTGCTAATTGCATATTTAAAAAGTTTTTTAGCCAGAAAACACTATCTCAGGAGTCAGCTTCGTCCTTAAAGCAACTGCTCGATACGTCAATGGAATGTATGAATTCATTAAAAAATCTTGGCTTACCAACAGCGCAGTGGGATGCAATCATAAACTATGTCATCGTGTCAAAGCTGGATCCTGAAACACATAAACAGTGGGTAAAATTACAATAAGTAAAGATAGTACTGATGACTTACCTGGGTTTGAAGTACTGAAATCTTTCCTGGAGACGCGGTTTCGCATGTTGGAGATGGTGGAACCTGAAAATAAAGCTTACAAACTAGTTAAACCTAAGACATTTCATGCGACTTCCACTGGTGAAAATAAATATTGTCCCTTATGCAAAGAAACTCATTTTATATTTAATTGCAGGAATTCGCTAAGCAACCAATAGAAGAGATACAGTTTCGTCCAGAAAACAACTTGTGTTTCAATTGTTTAATTCCAAATCATTCCGTTTTTAAATGCAGGCAGTCAAATACATGTAAAATATGCAATTCAATTCAATTTATTTGCTATTCTTGTTGTACATTTGGTCTTAATTTTAAAAATTGTTCAAAACAAGAACCCTGCAAGGCACTGCAAATATTGGCAATTATTAATATTATTATTATATTAACATTATAGTATTATTAATAAAATTATCATTTAATGAATATTTACAATTAACTTAAATATTAAAGAGATCATACTATATTATTTATTCCTATTTCCTATTTCCTACTCAATCACTAAAAAACTCCTGCAACGAGTAATAACATTTTTTCGTTAAATATGTATTAACTTCCTTTTAAACTTTTATGCTTTTAATGCTTCTGATCCGTTCTGGAATTTTGTTATATATTTTTATTGACATGGCATAAGGGCCGGTGTTTACGATTTGTAATTTTGATGTAACTGTGGATAATTTTATTTTTGGTCTTAAATTTTTAGGGCGAAAATATTGAGGAACCAGTCGATATTATTTCTAACTAGTGAGCATATTTCAGATATATATAGGGATGTTAATGTCAGGATATTATAATTGATAAAGTAATTTCTACAACTTGTCCTGGAGTCAATATTTTGCAGTATGCGAATACATTTTTCTGAATTAGAAATACTTTGTTAGCGTCTGTGCTGTTACCCCAAAGTACCATACCGTAGCCAGGCGTCTGCGTACGCGTAGTAGGCAGGAGTTGCTGTTTTTTAAGTCAGTGGTTTTAAGTTCCATAAGAGCGTATGTAAAACTAGATAATTTTTTGACAACTTTATTAATGTGTTCCTTCCAATTTAAATGTGCGTCTATATTTATACAGGAGACAGTGAGTTAACAGGTTCTGAGAGAATATTTAAGTATTGGTAGTTGATATGTAAGGGGCGTTTTGGTATGGTCTAAATTGCAAAGTTTAGTCTTTTGAGATTAATCTTGAGGTTGTGATCTTGGGCCAGCAATTTATTACATTTAAATTAGAGGTTAGGAGATGGTGTAAATCTGTGCTATTGGGACAGGAAGAATTAATGAAATATCATCAGCAAAACGAACACAGGGGATATTACATATATTCGGAAGATCATTCACATATATTAAAAACAGTAGACAGCCCATCACGCTACCCTGGGGGTTAGTGTTTTAAGAAAATTTTTCAGACCTTACAGTCTCAACTATTCTGGTTTGTGGGTCACTGTAGCATATATCTACATATTGGACGCGTTGATTAAGGTAAGATACAAACCATTCGTGGGCCAGTCCTCTCACACACATTATAAAGTTTATTTAATAGGATCGAGTGAAACCCTATCATATGCCTTGCTCATATCTAAAAATATACCTATAGCGTGTTGTTTCTTGTCAATTATCTTCAATACTTCCCTTATGTATTGATACACTGCGAGTCCTGTAGAGCGACCCTTTCGAAAGCCATATTGTCCGTCATTGAATATATTATATTTTTCACAGAAAGTATAGAGTCTGTTATATTATGACGTCTCAAATATTTTGGAAAATGTTGAGAGAAGTGCTATTGGACGATAATTATTGCAATTTTGGTCGTCTTTTTGTGTAGCGGTTTGACTATTGCTATTTTATTAAGTCTGGGACATTCCTTGCAACAGTGATTGGTTAATAAGAAGGGGTGGTGTGCAAGTACATCGGCACATGTCTTTATTAAGTTGGTGGTATTTCATCAAATCCATGGCTTTTTATTTTTAGTTTTTATGATATTAAATACTTATTGGTTAGTTGGGCCGATAAATATAGAGTTATCGATAGTAGTGGCAGGTACTGCTTGTGAGCCAGAATTATTCTCAGGAACCCCATTGAGGTGAAGAAAGTGTTCAAATGGTTTGCAATTTTATGGATCTTCAGTGCACATTATTTATTTTAAATTTTAAATTATTTTTAAGTTTCTTTTTTGTTTTATTTGTACGCTCCTTCACTATTTGCCACAATGTTATGATTACATTATCTGAATTTTTACTCTATTTTTATATTCGATTTTTTTGCAGTGGCTACTGCTTTCTTCAACATTTTTGTATTGTTTATAATGACTTTTAAGATGTTATTGTTAGTTGTGATACAAGTATTTTTAGTAAGCGTTTATTTTACAAGATATTTTTAGACCTTGTTGGTAGTTATTTTTATTTTAATAGTATTTGTTTTTAGGTATTGTTATCTAGAATATATTGAATTTTCATGGAATGAATTAAAGTTTGTGTTTATGTTTTTAGTCTCCGAAATTAAATTTTCCAATCAGTTTTCTTAAGTTCAGTTTTAATTTTTCAATATTTTTTAAACTAAAAATTCTCTTTTCATGGACCAATTTTTGTATTTTCAGTTTGTACATTATTAATACTGACAATAACTCCTTATGATCTGAAATCCATAATCTTTTGTTTCAATTGTCAAAGTATTGTTAATATTTTGCATATTACTAAATATTAAGTCTATGCACGTAGTAGAGGTTTTTGGTAACTCTGGTTGGTTCTTTAACATATTGAATGAAAAACTTTTCATAAGTGTTAAAAGATTTGAACTTAAGTTATTTGATTCAAATATTGACATTAAAATCACCGCCAATAATAATATTTTTACATTTGTCCTTTATTAACGTGTTGCAGTAGCTTTGTTAGGTGCAAAACATTTCAGGCATTCTAGTTTTATTAGGCCAATACAAGACTATCAGAAGTAGTTTAAACTTAGGTACTTTTGCATTATATTTCAATACAAGTTCTAATGAAATACTAGTTATATCTTCCTTTCTTTAAAAATAATATCTTCTTTAAAAGTATACATACACCTCCCCTTCACAACTAGATTTACAAAAATAAGATGCGAGCTTAAAACCGTCTATATGAAGAAGATCAATTTTGAAGTTGTGATCCATGTTTCTGATATGCAGATTGTTTGTATATTTTTGTCTTCTTCTGTTGTAGCTTCTAATAAGTGTCGTTTATTTTTATACTTCTTATGTTTTGGTATAAAACATCAAAGTTAGTGACGAAAAAATTATTATTATTTATGTTCGTAATTTTGTACTTGTTGATGGTTTGGGATTTTTCATATCATGTTTATTTGTTTGAATTTCGTGTTGGTTTTGTTGACACTTAGGCCGTGCTTTTGGGCTGTTTGAGAATTTGTGTTTGATATGTGGTCTGTCTTATATTCTCTACCGTTAATGAATAGTTTATTATTGCTAATTTTGCCTTTTGACCACTTTGACGTGCTTTAATTAAAATAGCGATCATTTCTTTTCTTTTCTTAGTGAATCTTCATTTAGGTATTCTGATATGGCTAGTCCTACCTCTGAAATAATGTCGGTGCTTTAGAATGTAATTAGTTATATTTTTGCTTAATAGTTCGATAATTATCGGTCTTCGCTTTTGTATTTTCTTTCTTTTCTTCATAGCCCGAGAGGTTAGTGTTCATAATGTCTTGAAAGCATACACTATTCTATCATGCAATCCGTGTTCGTCTTCCCAAGGTTGTTCATCTAAACCATATAGCAATTTTTATGAGTATTTGTTTTATTCTCAGTATTCTGATAGTTTTTGTCAAATTTTTTATTCATAACAATCTCTTGTATTTCTTTTATTTCTGTTTCTAGTTTCTTACTTATTTTTCAAGGCTTTCAATATTTTCAGTTATTTTTTGTGTTAATTTTTTATCCTCGATGTTCAGTGGTGAGATCACTTGCGTTTCCTTTGTAACAGTTTTTGAAGCAATATTTTTAATTTCAGTTATAATTGATTCTTTTAGCTCAGTGACTATTTGTACCTTTAATATGCTTAATTTTTTATCGAGTATTTCCTCCCAACGTTGTAAAATAAAGACTAACTAACTTTTCTGCCGGCATATCAGTTCCAGTACTAGTCTGCTGCATATATGAGCGCAGTCCGTGAGTGTCTCAAAACGCTCGAATCAGAATCGTCTCTGAAAGATGCTGTCATTTTGCATTGAGTACGTTTTGTTCTCAGGGTAATGTTACTTAAGCTGAGATTGTTGTTCATCAGTCAAGCCTGTACATGCGTTTAATTACAGATCACGTATTGGGGTGTTTGTGTTTATGGTTTTAGGCATGTTACTACGGCAATTTTGACAAATCCATTTCTTTTTGCGCTCAGGAGACATAATATTATAAAAACGTTGAGAACTAACATTTGCGCAATCTAGATCATAACTTTCCTTGCATTTAAAACATGTTAAATATTGCCTGTTTGTTATAACTTGGAAACAGCCGCCACACTTTAATGTTACTGATGCCATCTTGTGGTGTATATGAGGTCCAGTCTACTGATCAAGTACATAGAAGTCGTTTGTTCGTCAATTGCTATTAGATGGCACTACTCTCAACGTATTTGTACTTTAATAACTTAATTTTAAATTAAATAAACGCCATCTATTATGTAAACTATATTAATCTATTTATTAGTCCAAGGCAGTCGATTCATTTGCGTTGTTTTAGTCTTATTCAAGTTAGATGGAGCTATATGTAACAGTTATGTACTCTTCAATAATTATCATTTATAGTAGATTTAATCACACATTTTTTTAAATTATGGATTTATTCAAGAAGTCCATTGTTTCTAATAACTAATGATTCATTTTTTTCGTTTACTGAAGGGAGAATAACTAAATATTTTTTAAATAAAGTTTGTAACGGTTTTTAATACATTTGAATTTAATTAACTACAACTATAAAAATTACAGACTTAATTAATAGTTACTTTCCTGTTTCTTATAGTGTCCAATTAGTTCTTTTGATTAAATGTGGTTTTGATGCACTTTATCACTTTTTTGCTAATAAAATACTCCCAACTTGGTTACACACAAAATTCAAAATAAATCCGTTTGCACTAGTCACTTTTACTGGATAACATTTGTAGTTTGTATTTACATTATTATAAACTCACTTAACTAAGAAACCAACAATAATAATTCACATTTAATATTTTTTAAATTTATAATATTACGGAGTTGATGTTAACGTGACAGTGCAACAGACGACATCACTCTTTATTACATCGAGATTTTATAAAACAAGCAGGTGAATTAAGGTCAAATACAGAAGAAACTACAACAAATACACAAGAAGTTAGCAAGGTTACAGCACATGTGTCAAGTGGAGAACAACCTGCTCAACAAGTCTTGTTGGCGACAGCATTGGTAGAGGTGCCTTCATGAACGGGACAATTGCACGTCCTTCGGGCTCTGATTGATCAGGGCTCGGAGGCCTCATTCGTGACAGCGCAGTGGTCGAGTTATTAAGTCTGAAGAGGACTCAAATCAGCGGCGTGGTGTCAGGAATTGGTGAAGGTAATAAAGTTTATATTAATCATTTAGTAGGATTACATATTAAGTCGAGGCATGAAAGTGATTTTTCTATTGAGGTTAATGCTTATGTAATGAAATCGTTGACTCGTAGACTACCTGCTAGGAAATAAGAGGTACATCCTCAACTTAAAATGTGAAGTTAGCTGATCCAGCTTTAACGTCCCGGTCGGATTGATATCCTACTCGGAGCTGACGTTTTCGGCAAAATTATAGATTTAGGTCTGCTAGGGACCGGGCGATGTAATCGCTCCGCACACACCTAGGCTGGATATTGACGGGTGATATATACACAACTCCTACTAAGGACAAAAATATTAGCTTTATATGTCACCAGGTTCGTAGATGAAGACAACAATCTATTGAAAAAATTCTGGGAAATAGAATCGGAAGAATACACAAGCAAGAAAGCACGAACAAAGGAAGAAGAAAGATGTGAAAGACACTACATAGATACAACGACAAGGGATACATCTGGAAGGTATGTAGTCCATTTACCTTTAAGACATAGTATTGAGGAAACTGTGAAGGCATGCGGCGAGACTAAATATCAGGCCATCAAACGATTTCAACAGTTGGAAAGGATGTTTACAAAACAAGATTTGAGAACAGAGTATAAGAATGTGATACATGAGTACTTAAAGATGGGTCATATGAAGAAAGCTGAAAAGAAGAGGAAGATGAAGCAATTTACACCCCATCATGCTGTAAGAAGGGATAAGGACACTACAAAGGTAAAGGGCTTCGACGCCCAGGGTTCCAATGGTCTCCTTAAACGACGCCATGATGATTGGCCCCACTACAACCTGATCTTCGTGCTCTTATCACTGCTGGAGGTCTCACAAAATCTGTGTTGTCGGCGATATAATAAAAATGTATCAAGTAAGGATGACTAACAAACACACAAAGGAGTCAGTCGTTTTGGCCCACTAGAAATTTTAACGACCCTTAATGGTATTACATACAAAAACAGTTACCAATTTATTATAATAAATGGCCTATACATTTTATGAATATCTAAACGGAATCAAGAAATCTAAAAAAATGAGTGGTTTTGATATTCCGTGTTCTGGTTAATGTAACATGGGGAAAATGCGTAATGAATCATTTTGCAGTTTCTATTAAAAGAAAAATGTATTTTTTACCAAGATAACTTATTATATACATATTATATTTGTACTTATTTGTATATTATATATTTATTACTAAAAGGGATACCACTGATTTTTATCCTATTTCTAAAAGTGTTAGCTTATATCATATAACATTTGGTTCCACGTGGAACGTGAAACGCTATTTTGTCATTGACTTCGTGCTGGGTAAAACCGACGGCCATATTATCATAATATAAGCATCATATCTATGTCTGTGCCGGCGACCGGTATTACTTTACGGCATTGACATTCGTCAGGCTGCTGTTTTTTGTACTTATTGCATCTGGAAGATCAGCATACACTGAAAACAATTAAATAATATTTGTGGATTTCAACGTACTGTGCGAAGACAATAACTAGCCGAGATCCTGTCTCGGCTAGTTATTGTCTCGCAGATGTGCGCCAACTTTTTTAATTGTGGATTTCTCAAGAGGTGAGTATCTTATCTTATGGAATGCGAAGAATTCAACTGTACAAAACCTACAATTGATTTAAAGTTTCAAACTTTTATGTGAAATATATCTTATTTTTGTCACTCTCGAAGTTCTAGTTCAAAAATATTATACTACGGAAACGAAAACTACTAATTTTCGTTTATAATGTAAAATATTTTATTTTATTTTTACTGAATATTGAGATATGGTACGATTTTTAGAAATAAAAATAAACGACCCACACCCACAGACACTTAACGATCTATACATGTTTTAGTACTTAATTATTTTAAGTTTGTAAAAATACTAATAAATATCCCTTCATATTACTAACAAATTAATATGTCAATATCTAATCAATGCAACAAGTGTTGGATTATATTATACAGGTTAGCCAAATATTCCACATTATGTATTTAATTCGCCAATGACATTCGAAAATGAAAACTGACGAGTTTAATAAAAGTATATGTGAGTCTATAGTACTAGAATTTTGGAAAACCTATAATTTATGTTGAATTACCTAAAACATATGACAAACACAATTCTTATTAGTATGTTAAAAGTGTCAAAGTATTGAAGTGTTATGTTATTGGTAAAATCTAATTTAATTAATAAGAAAATAAAATCACACAAAATACACAAATCTATGTTAAAAGTGTCTGTCAGAGTAACTATATCCACAACCGTTACATCCTATCAAAACCCATTGCTGAACATAGCCTTCCTCAGATTTCCTCAAAGGAGGATACTTGCTATAGTTGCCATGCTTAGTAGACGAGTCAGCAACCACAGTTTTTTATTGGTAGTTGTAAATAGGAAGACGCTGCTTAATTCAGAAGGAATGTACATTCCTTCTGAATTTAATATTATAGATATAGATAACATAAAAATAAATGGATGTTATTAGAGAATACATATTAGTGTTAATATTTAATTAAATACATCTACTATTTATGTTTATTATATTTAAACTCCATCAGGAAGCAAAATTTTGTTTACATTATTTTTATGTTATTTTGTTGATTGTAGGTAATGTACATTCTTTCTGAATTTAATATTTTTTACTTCTTTATTTTTATTTGCATTCCCAATTTTTCAGTTACATCTACTTGATGCAGTTTGTTGTAACTGCCTAGAAGTATTGAAGATGCAAGAAAGTATTGAAACTGCTCATTCCATTAGAAGATTTGTATTCCATGTGGATCTTCAATTTTAAAACTCATTTAAGAACTCAGCAGAAAGAGATATTATTTTGCAGTGGATACCATCACAGGTACTTACTACTTTAACAGCCTGTAAGTGATCCCTGCCTGAAATAAACTTGCCGGAGGTTAGCATAATCGCTTTGGCTCACAGATTGATGTTTGTAGTATCATACACCTCACTTTACAAACAATTTGGCTATTCACCACCAGGTTATCTTTAACACAGCCTATCAAAGTCTACTGCTGAACATAGACCTTCCCACAGATTGCCTTATAGGAGATATTCGATAACCACAGTTTTTTTTCTTTAGTTGCTACTTCTTCCTTACCTTATATTTGTCTGCCTTTGTACTTAATACACAAGTAATATTTTTACCTTAAATGAAATTAGTGTAAATGTAAAACGTCTAGGAACTTGTACTTAGTCAAATAATGTTATAATTCTAAAATAACTACTTCCTTGTTTACCTTTCTGATTTGATGTATTTTTATTTCTTTTACCTTAGTGGAATCTGGTTTACTACAAAAGTATTATGAAGGAAACGAGTACATACTATTTATATATAATTTAAGAGACATTAAGACTGTTTATTAGTAATAAAGATTGAAATAAATAAAATATTAATAAATATCATTATTTAGGTGGAAGACACTGTAAAACTATAGTCTGTTCGGTTAGTTGATGAAAAAAACACTTTTCAGGTGGATCATTTAGAATGAGTTTGCAATCTTGTCGGCCGAGCTTCTACAACTGTATGGAGACACAAATGATAACAGGGATATGGAATTACAATTCATGAATATTGAAGACATCGGTAACATCCAACAAACACCCTTATGCATGTAACTGTAACTCCTGCCATTTCCAGAGCAGCATCAACAATTACTATAATATGCAGACCTATTCTATCAAAAGGTTTAAATTATTTCTTAAGCAAAAATTGTCTAGTAAGGGTTATTATACTACTAGAGAGTAAATGACTGATAATAACCCTGGGAATGAGGTGATCGCTACCATGCTGTTTCTAAATGTTTTCAAAACAATTGTATAAAAATTATATTGTAAAATGTGCTTTTTTAAAAAGTCTCGCTGGGTTTCTTGCTGATTCTTCCAGGACAGAGGTTTTTTGCGAACCAGTGGTAAAAGTAAAAATGACTTTTAATAAGTATTATGTATTGTAATCTATATTGAATAAAATGATTCTATTCTATTCTGTGGCTAGTTATAAGCGTGCTTCTACTTCCCGACACTGTATTTTTAAGTTATGTAATCATTTATCTAGATTCTTAATACCTAAACTAAAAGAACTACTAACCTAAAAGAGAGATTGCTGATTGATAACTCATTTTATGTGCCACTGTGCGCTCGTATTTGTGAATACCACTTAAATGAACCTTACATGAATGATTAATATTATAATAAGTAGTAATGATGCATATTTATATAGTAATATAAATATGCATCATTACTATATGGTAGTTTTGCCACAGTTGCTACGCTTGTGGCAACCAGTTTTTGTGGTATTCTATAGAGATGTTGCTGCTCATCTCCTGGTATCGTTATTTTACTCTGTTACGACTTTTACGACACCATACGGGACGAAACGCGATGGCAGTTGACGGAAGGGCTATACAATATTTTACATTATATATTTAATTTAGGAAGACCTATGTTCAGCAGCGAATTGTTGTAATGATGACGAATAATAATCAATAAAACTTGTAATTATTGTTGCTTACTTGACCTGTTTCTACTATGTGCCTTATTATAAATAAAGCGCCTAATTTATAAATAAACGCGGAGCAAGTTAAATAGATGCTCTGGTACCTTTTCGTATCTCTTTCAATTGACAATTTCCTTTTGTTTTTTTATAGAATAAGTGTGACAAACGAGCGCACGGTCCACCTGATGGTAAGTAGATGCTGTGGCTCATAGACATCTACATTTATCCTCGTTTAAAAATCAAAATGCAGATGCATTGTCACCCTGAGGACTAAGATGGAGTGCTTCGTTTCAGTAAAAGGACTCCGGTTCTCTACACTCACCATACGAAACACAGGAGCATTAAGCTACTATTTTACGCTGGTAGCGTTTTCCGTGAGAGTGTCCTACCCCGTCGAGCCGTATCCGTACACAACTAGTTTAAAACTTCTTCATCATTAGCTATAGCCCTAGGCCTATGTTCAGCAGTGGACTTGTCCACTGCTGAACATAGCCTAGTACTGTCCCAAGGAATTATACAAAGCACGGTCCTGAGCCACCTGCATCCATAGACTTTTGAATATCTTACCAGGTCGTCACTCCAACTAGAGGGTAGCCGTCCCACACTGAGCTTACCGGTACGAGACTGCTACTCGAGAATTTTACATTTAGCTTTAATTGCAGTTGGATGTAAACATGCTAATCAATGAACACATATTAAAAGAATGTCCCACTGCACCTCGCGGCCTGTGATACTTATAATAGACTGCTTTAAGAATATGATGATTTTACAATAAACAATAAAATGCAATGACAATACAGTGTTTCTTTTTATCCTAACACAAATAGTTCAAAACACCTTACATGCTATTTATTTTTCGTGGTTAATATCGTAAAATCGGATATGTTACTATCCAGTCATTTTGGTTTTAATGGTGCTTGGAATGTAAACATGTTATTCAATCAATACAAATTAATAACAATGTACTGACACTGCACCTGGTGGCATGTGTCACTTTTAATACTGCTTTAAGAATGTGCTGATTTTTTAATAACAAATACAGTGACAATACAGAGTTTTTATCCTTACACGACCAGTTCAAAACATCTTACGTGCTATTTATTTTCTCAATCGCTGTAGAGGTAAACTCGCTAAACACCCTTAATAGTTCACTGTTGGACGCACACATGCACCTAAAACCGTGTTACTGGTTGCAAATGATATTAGATAAATAAGTACATGTGTGCTTGTTTCAATATTCATTAACTTTTTCAGGTGGGTTGCTTAGAATAAATGTATGTGTCTTGTAGGCTGAAATCTTGCCGAGCTGCTCGTAAGCAGAGACAAAAAGTATATGGATATTGAAGACAACAGTCTTATATCACATAAAATATCCTTATGATTCCTAACAATTTCATAAATGGACATGTTATTATCAAGTTATTTTGAAAAAATCTTTGGAATGATATTATGACAATAATAAATACAATTAAATTATACATGTGTTTTGTAATCCTTACACAACTAGTTTAAAACATCTCACTTCATGTTTATCAACATAAATAAACATGATATTACCTAGTCATTTTGGCTTTAATGGTGTTTTGGTATAATAACTAATCAGTTAATATATTTTAAAGCAAAGTTTACACACTGCACCTTTACTAACCAACAAGATAAATCAAAACAAAGTCTTAACACCGCCACTGTCTGTCTGTTCCACTATTAATAGACTACTTTTGAAATTATTACAGTAATAAATACAGTGGTATTTTACTTTGTGTTTTTATCCTTTTACAACCAGATTAAAACATCTTTCTTACTATATAGCATGTAAAGGTAATATTATAAATGAACATATTATCTTTTATTCATTTTGGCTTTAACCATATTTATTTAATCACTGTAATGCTGTTTGTGATGTATATTCACTAATCAATCAATACGTGTAAAAAATAGCCTCCACACCATGTTTCTTGGTCAGTGTACTATTTTCCATCAGTCTAAAAGTACCTATAAATGTTAAATGTACCTGCAACTTTGTTTTATGCTATTAATTATTTAGCTGTCCTATTCTATTCTATATACACTATTCTAACTCACAATACTAATAGAAAACAACTTTTAGTTTAGGCTCAGAAGGGCTAGAACCCAGAGCCGTAAAGCCAGATTAAAAAAAATAGCGTTTAGTTTCTTTTAGATTGTGATATTCATATTTTAATTTCTCTGAATTCCTTTAGATGCGATAAAACTAATATTAATTTTGCAATCTATAGATTATAAGGAATAAATCGACATACATTTCATTAAGTATCCCTAAAATTTGTAGTGGGCCCATTCTCCATACAAAAATTGTCTCCTTTACAACGTATTGTTTGGCGCGATGATATTTCTGGAAATATAGAAAGTTATAAATTACTTACCGTAACATTTGGAACCGCAGCACCATATCTTCTGTACGGTCTATACACCAGCTGGCTGATGATGAAGTTCACAGGTACCCCAGGATCTGCTGTCTTTAAATTCGTTCTACATGGATGATTTAATGACCGGGCATGAAGATCTATCAGAAATCAAACAAATTTGCGATGAAGTTAAGAATCTGCTAAAAAGGCGGCTTTCAAATGCAGAAGTGGTCTAGCAACTCTGATGAGTTGCTGAGGTTTCTACAAGATGACAAAGACATTCCGGAAACTGCGGAAAGCATAGAAATAAAATTTGATAAGGTGATAAAAATACTTGGTCTTACATGGGACAGAAAGGGGATACGTTCAAGGTTACAGTCAACATACCGAAACCAGGAAACCTGTAACAAAAGGTTAATATTATCAGATGTGGCCAGGCTCTTTGATCCATTTGGCTGGCTCTCTCCAGTGGTTATCACAGCTAAAATTATGATAACTTAACCACAGTCTCTACTGTGGTTAAGTAATCTTAACTGGGATGATGAACTACCTTCTGAGCTAGTAGAGGAATGGCTTAGTTATAGAGAGGCACTTCAAGAGCTGCAAGGTATTGAAGTCCCACGCTGGATTAAAACGACGTCACGCTGTAAGAAGTGCAATTGCATGTATTCGCAGATGCCTCTTTTGTTACGTATGCAGCAGTGGTCTATATCAAGGTTTTAAATGAAGATGACAGGGTCCATGTCACAATGGTGGCATCTAAAACTAAGGTGGCACTATTGAAACAATTGACGATTCCGAAATTAGAACTTTGCGCTGCGGTGTTACTGGCTAAGCTATTGCACGAGTTATCTGTGATATACATATGGATCAAATATATGTCTGGACTGATTCAATGGTGGTTCTGTCTTGGTTACAGTCTCAACCAAGTCGATGTGTTTGTTGGTAATAGAGTGTCAGACATAATTTAGTTGACAGACAATGACAGGTGGTATCGTGTTCAATCAACCGACAATCCCATGACCTCGCGTCAAGAGGGTAGCGCCAATTGAAATGGCAAACAATGACATGTGGTGGGCTGGACCGAGTGGTTAAAAAGGAATGGATTTAACAAAGGATTATATTCTTCAAACATATTTAGGGATGAAAAGATCGTTTAATGTAGTTTTAAAGGAAAAACCAGTTTGGGAAAGATTTTCATCTATGTTACGAATGAAAAGAGTTGTTGCATGGTGTTTACGATTTTTACATAATAAAAAGAAAAATGAAACGTATTTAACTACGGAAGAAATAAATGAAGTTGAAGAAAAATTTATAAAAGACTACCAGTACTTAGTGTACGAAGATGAAATTAAAGATCTAAATAAGAAAGGAAAGATAAAAAATAGAACTTCTTTGATAAGTCTTACACCTTCCTTAGACAAAAAGGGGCTTCTTAGAGTAGGAGGGCGACTAGCTAATGCTAATATAAATGAGAATGCTAAACATCCAATTATAATTCAAAAAGCAGCATATTACTAAACTTATAATTAACGAAGCCCACCTAAGAACTTTTTATGGTGGTTTTCTTCAGATGCTTACATACATCCGCAGGGGTAGTTAGTCTGAAGTCTGCTCTCAGAGCAATTATTCGTTATTGTAAGGTGTGCATAATTGACAAGGCAAAAATTAAGCAGCAGCTGATGGGCCAGTTACCACCTGCAAGAGTGAATCCAAACCGTGCTTTCTTCAACAGTGGGGTTGATTTTTCCGGACCTGGGCAATTGCGAACGTCAAAGAGCCGTGGTTACAAGTCAACAAAGGGCTATATGTGTCTTCGTTTGCATGTCTACGCGAGCTATACATCTCGAAGCTGTTACAGATTTAACGTCACAAGCCTTTATTTCAGCATTCAGGAGATTCGTTGCAAGAAGAGGTCACTGTAGGAACTTGTGGAGTGACAACGGCACCAACTTTGTGGGAGCCGCAAGGGAATTAAAGTGTATGTTTGAACAGGGCAAGGCTAATCTGGCGAGGGAGGTAGCTGAGCTCCTATCAAATGATGGCACAACATGGCACTTCATTCCGCCGAAGGCACCTAATTTTGGTGGGCTATGGGAGGCAGGCGTTCGGTCGGTTAAGAAACATTTATCGAGAATAAACGGAACTACAAAGCTAACCTATGAGGAAATGGCAATACTATTGGCGCAGATAGAAGCCTGTCTAAATTCGAGACCTATCTGTCACTCCGACAACACCAGGGAAACACTGGATCCACTCACCCCAGGTCATTTTCTCATTGGAGAGCCAATAATTAATATACCAGACATAAATTATGAGCACAAAAATGTAGGTATGTTATCTAGATGACAATTTTACAAAACAGGATGCAAGATTTTGGCGGAGATGGAAATCTGAATATCTCCACTCATTACAGCAACGGCATAAATGGCAAGACACAGTGCCGTCTCCATGTGTGGGAGATATCGTAATCATGGGAAGATGATCTCCCACCGGCGAAATGGCTATTAGGAAAAATTATAACACTACATCCTGGCGCTGATCAACTCGTTCGCGTGGCAACAGTGCAATGCAAGGAAATAACATTCTTAAGAGACCATTGTCTAAGTTTATATTACTTCCAATGAAACCGAATGATGAAGAACAATGTCAATGCTGCAGGTTATACCTAATAGTGGTCAGTTAATTTCACATTTTTCTATATTACATAATTTGTAAGTAAACTAAAATTGCAATATTTTGATATTTCATTACATAATGTCACTAAAATCTCTATATAAAAAACAAAAGTCATTAAAAAAATGGAAATGATAAAATACGAACTTGCATCTTCCTTTAATTTCAATGTATCATGCTAATAATATTATGCCTGAGAGGTTCGTACCTAAACAGTGTTGTAAATTGTAATGGTAATGGGAACAATTTTGTTATAACTTATTTTAAGTTTAATTCTGTAATGTTTTAGCCTGAGTTTATGTGGTTTATCATAACATATTAGTAATTAGTTTGTGCATAGATAAATGTAAACTTATTTTTCGATTTCAGATTTACTAATATTAATTTGTTCACGCCTAGTTGTTGGTATAAATGCTGAAATGTTAAATGAATTTATAAGGTATTGTAACATACAGATACAGTCCACGTTTGGAAGTATGAAAAAAAGTAATATAAATTAGCATTAAAAATTATATTTAAGTACGATTTATTGCTTGTTCTTTTCTACTTCATAACATATCTACTTGATCATAAGATTGTTAAAATAAATACTTTATTGTGCTTAGTGCTTTGATATTTTGTAGATGTAGGAATTTTGTACAAGTGCCCTCTTTCCATACATGTTATAATACGATATGTTTAAAATTGAGCGAAAGTTGGTTTTACTGTCGAGATTTCAATTCTCATGAAATATATATATAAGTTTAAGGTATAACTTGTAACTTTATTACTATTTACATTACATTTGTTTTGAATTTTTGTCTTTTTTGAGCACTTAGTTAAAAACTGTGGTTTTGGAGGGCAGTATGTTTATTACATATTTGATTTTTTGCTAGCTGCCGGTTAACCCTATATATTATCCATATAGAACAATGTATCTCGCTGTAGTTGTTTGCGCGGCAACAGATGTCATAATGTGTCAACTCAGTACGAATAAAGTAATCATTGAGTGAAGACCGGTTTCTTTCATTATTTCACCTGCAAGCAAGGTGCACCTTATTATCAGTGTACACCACCATAAACACAGCATCACCTTATTGCGTGTTAATCCGGGTTTATGTAGTCTATGGAGCTTGACTACCCTTTGAACATGATCTTTTTCACACGTTCTTATCGTAGGTGATCCACTTTTCATTACCAGTGATCAATCTTTTTAAAAATGGTTTGGTTTCATTACTACAATAGAGAATCGCAAATGAGGACACGATTCATTAGGTTTCTTTCAGTGAGCTCGTGTGGTACCCACATATCGAGCTTTTTTTTGTATAGCCAGACTTTTTCAAATGTGTCAAATCTGTTTTGTGGTTAATCCTCAATTCCTCGGCTATGTCGTAACTACTAATATGCCGAGCTTGCTCCACTTTTTCAAAAATGGCATCGACTTTATCCATATGAGGGCAATCAGAGCGAACTGCATCTTTGACATCAAAATTCCCGAACTGAAAACGCTTGAAACAACTTTGTGCTACTCTTACTGACATTGCATTAGGTCCATAAACCTCACAATTTTCTTCGCAGCTTGAGTCACATTTTCCCCTTTTTTGTTATAAAACTTTAGAATGTATCGATTTTTCGTTAGATTCACTCATTTTGGCGGACAGAAAAACAATATAAAAATGGCGGTAAAGTTTTTTATACTTTTTTTTTCATAATGTCCTGTATGTATTGATATTAAAACCAGCCAGATACAAACAGTACAACCAAAGCAGTACAACCAAAGAAATTTTTCTTCAATTTTATACAAAAAAAGATATTTTTTCCCCGACATAATAAGTACCTAAGTAATAAGTAAGTGGCGGCTCACTAACACAGTAGCTAAACGTTTTAATTAAACAATGCTGCGCTGGGGGTTCGAACACACGTGGAACATGTGTTTGTATGGCTTAGAAATTATTGTTCCGGGTCTGGATGTTTGTCAGCTTTGACGGTGATTCCGGTCGGTGTGGGTATTGTACGTCTGGTAGGATCGACTTGGTAAAACCGCCATTGAGATATTGCTGGCGTTTCCCCCAGTCGCTTCTTACGTCACCCACTGTTTGAAATAGTGTGATGGATTTCCTCCAAACGTATATGGCATCAGCCTTGAAGTGTAATCTATTAAATAGAAAAGAATTTATCGTCGAATATAAAAAATTATATCATTGCTTAATTGAAAAAGATATGGAGAAAAAATGGACGTACAGTCGAATTGAGAATCTCCCTTTTTTGAGGTCGACTAAAATATCCTTTAAATATTAATAAAAAAAAAATCTCATGTAAAAATACGATGACGTAGTATATCACACCTTTCAACTATGCAGATATATTTTTATACGCTCAGCAAAACATTTACATACGTCAGTGTGTGTAATTTGAGGCGGTGCTCTCACTCCGATATGAGTTTTCAGAGTTACATTTAGTACTTCAGAATGTGGGTTGCATTTTACATTCGCATAGCGAGCATTTTTAATATGCGAAGAATCTCACGGATGCCTGCTTATGGATGTTAATGAGTAGCAAATTTCGTTGTGGAAATTAGTATGTTGTTTCCTTTTCTAAATCTACATATATCATACTACAAAATCTACATTTAAATTAAATTGAATTTTCTGTCTGTTATATCGAGATACCTGCTATTGTGAGCTACGAGGGTTAATTGTATGCCATTAAGACACGAATAACCATTTTTATGAGGTTCAATGGCTGAACCGATTGTAATGAAACTTTAGAAACAAATAACGAAAAACTTAGCGATATAGCGATTGTACCATATCAATTTAGGTGGTGGAGCCACACTGCAACTTTAGTATAGTTGTAGCACGAATGGGTCGGCTGAACCGAGGTAGGACCACGTTCCACAGAACACAGCGTAAAATAGCAGCATATTTTTCTACGTGGTAGAGCCATGCTGCAGCTATATTAGTAGTATAGTTGTAGCACGAATGGGTCGGCTCGACCGAGTAAGGACCACGCTTTCACAGAATACCAGCGTAAAATAGCAGCTTAACACAGCTGTGTTTCGTATGGTGAGTGTAGGAAGCGGACACCCTTTTGTTGGTGAAAAGCATCTGAATTTTGATTCTTTATCGAGGATAGTTGTCTATAATTCACAGCATCCACTTACCATCAGGTTAACTGTGTGCCAGCGTATCATCATTATTCTATAATAAAAATCAGTGGAAAAGCTCTACGCCTAGTTCTGCGATTCCGAAGTTCGGGTGGAAGGTAAGAGAAACTTTGGGGCTGAAGATGTAGATGAGGAATATCTCTGTCTATTCACGCTTTATGACCATGGCGGTAGTCAAAGTTGCTCCAGCGAATATAATTTTTAGGACATATATTAATTACCCTTGAGTAGATAAATATTTTATTTATAAAGCACATCTGTACAAGTGCAGATTTTAAATTCCATCATTTATTCCGGTATCTCATAAATATCTGTAGTTTATCATAATAATTGGAAGCGGACAATATTGTTGAGACGTGTGGTATCGTAATACATATTTTCAATACATTTTTAGAATAAGAGAAAAACTTATTGAATTGTTCGTGAAGCTTGAAGTTCTGTGCAACATAATAATAACAATTATAATTTTTTGGTCAACATTACCATTCCGTATGACGAGAACTTCGTTAAAGCCGAAGCAGATAAGAAAACAAAAAATCTGGACCTGGCTCACGGGGTGATCGACATGTGGGTGGTCTGCCGACCGAAATTATTCCTGTAGTCGTCTCTGCGAACGGGCTAATCCGGTCAGCCTCTCAGGTCTTCTGAGTTGACTTCGGAGTCCGTGACTGACCGCTTCGAGCTCAAATGCAGAAGGCGGTGCTCCTCGATACCGCCCGCATCGTCCGCCGGCTTCTTTCCTTCCCCTTAACCCTCGGCCGTTTGGTCTCGCCTACCGAGGGCTTCCATCTGGTTGGGCTTTTATTTATTTATTTATGTTATATAGTATATTTAATATATATTTGTGTATATTTATAATTTTCTTTTACATATTAATTCAGACCAACCAGATGAGAATACTATAAATACTCAAAATAATAACAATGTTTACTTTATTTGCTCTTACAAGTTTACATTGCCTTATATTCGTACATAATAATATCTGACATGGTATATTGTGGTGACAACTATGAAAATATCCTTCTTATTATCTATTGGGAGTACTATAAACTTAGGTTCAACAATAGTTTTGATAGGCTGTGATGATAATGATCACCATTGATTTTTTTGGAAAGTTTACAGTTTACAAACAGCTAATGCTACATCGTAATAAAAGCTTACTTAAACTTACATTTTATTTGCTATCAATATCAAATAGCTGACATACCTGAACTTTTTGGAGTTTACCTTAACCTCGTCAGCTCTCTTAAGTGGGAAATTGGTTGTGATGGATATATTTGATGTGCTGATCGGTGACGTGACGTATTCCTGACATTTCCCTTAACAATTTTTAAAACACTCCAGTAAAGAAAAATTACTGTAAGGGGCAATAGCAATAGTTAAAGGACTACGAAACTTAAAGGTCGTGGGTTCAATCCGCCATTCAACTAATGTAGTGACCCACTACTTACACAACCATCTTAACCTCTTTTGGAGTAGTTAAAGGGAATATTAGTAGTGTTAATAGAACTGCTAGTAGTGTTAAAAATAAGAAGACCAAAAAGAAAAAGTGGAATATCTTATGCCACCACCATATACGTAACCCATCTTTAAGTATGACCATAATGAATATTTTTTTCCATTACTTGGTGGCTCCGTACTGAAAACTCCGTAAGCGTTTAGCTGCGGTATTGTGGACCGCTGGTTCGAATCCCGCACGAAACAAGTGCTTGTTTGGCTTACAAATAATTGTTCCGGGTCTGGATGTGTGTCTTTGTTTAATTTATGTATGTAAGCCGCTCCTTTGAATCAGAAGAAAGACGCTACTGTGGGGTAGCGTTTAAAAAAAAGGAAAATGAAATTACCTTAGAATAGTGCTATATGGGTATTACGATCCGGCCATAAGGGCTAATAAACATTTTAATTGAAACAAACAATGTCACTATTACTATTTATTAATAAGTGTTTCTCACTTTTCTGTGTCGTAGGCGAAGACACTTTGTCTTTATGTTCACACAGGAGCTAGCTTAATGATAACTAATATGTTAAGTTCGAGCCTGTTACTTGTATAGATTACGGGGATAAAAGTTGACGTGACCCTTTTATTTAAATAAAACTGTCTAACCCACATCAATAGAAAGAGGTTGATGACGGTTCCGGTAGGGTCCATATTTCAACCATTCAAAACTACTTGACATATCGGGTTTGAGGACCATATTGTAATCAACATTACTGTCTCGTTGGTCCTATGCGCGATTACTGATCATGTGGTTTCGGGTACTTATTCCGTGTCGGGGGAAAATTATTTAAGTTCAGTTAGTAAGGTAATATTTAAGTTATTGAATTTTTCAATCAAGAAATTCTCTGTAGTGGCCCATAGTCGGGAAGTTGGTAGTGTTTAACTCCCTGTCTCGGAAAGCACGTAAATCCTTTAGGCAATCGTGCTTTAATCCCCTATGAGGCAATCTGCGAGAAGGCCAATGATCAGCGATAAACTATACTTACCAGCACCCAAGAAATTGTTATTTACAATTCTTAGTGATGATTTACCACATGCACAGCGGTGTATAAAAATGTAGAGAAACATGCATGTTTAAAAAAACATGTTGAAGAAATTTGCAACATGCATTGGAACAGCGCGTCAGATATATTTTTTTATAAAACTCAAGTGACAAATAAACTAACATTATTTACTTACAGTAGTAAAGACTAGCCATAACTGATAATAAGTGCAAGCAATGGACACTTGCAACCAAATTCAAACAAAGAAGGCTACTGATGTGTTGTCACCTCTGAGAACTAAAATGGGATGCCTCATATCCTGTAATTATGCTGGTTTACTTTACCCTTCAGTCCGGAAATTGCTCCTTAACCCCCTTAAAAATGAAAGGAGACCTGTGGCTATGAAATGCATAATATAGGCTGTAAATTACTTTATTTTATTACACACTCCCCATATTGGAACTCCTTTACTTCTTTGTAATTTATGTTTGCTTACAGAAAACAATCGGCAGAACAATGAACGTAATTAAAGTAACACAATAAAACTGTTCGCCACTTTCTAACTTACTCCATTATCGAAATGGATTCTCGACGAATGAAGTATCGACTTTGGGAAAGCAATAATCCGCGCCTACACTGAAAAAGAGCACGTAAAAAGAGACTTTTATCGACGACTCGGTTCAATTAAGTGAATTTGAAAATGTTAATTTAATGACGATAAAGTGAGGTCTATTTTTAAGTAAAAAAATATTAATATTAGCTTCATATGTGGCGGCGTAAGAGAAACATTCCATTAAGTCTCGTGGTTGTCGTAAGAGGTAACTAGAAAAATCTTGTGGTTTTCGATAGATGGCTGCAATACCACCTTGATTAGGTCAGATGTGAAATATCCAGACCGGCAATGGGCAGCAGCGTCAAAGGTGCGAGATGTCTGGCACTGCAATCGACAATCCGACAGCCAAGTGTGACGATAAAAGCAAACCGTTCCTACAACAGAAAGGGCCTATATTCAGCAGTTGATTTTCGGGATCGATAAATTTATATTAGTTTTAACCCTGAAAAAAATATAAACACACACATAATATATAGCTAAATGAGATAACTTGAGAGAGTCCGCAGTATAGCAGTGGGAGGATGACAATATAATATGTTATGTACTCTTTGCAGACAATTTCACTTAGCTAGTGCAGACGATGACGCCGCAATAAACATTTGGAACTATAGAAATGGAAAAGAACCTCATCTTCAGTCGGACAGATCACTCACATTGGTAAGATTACTATTTGAGATTTAGGATAGAAATTCTTCTGTAAAACTAATCATAATAGTTAATAAGTTACTTATAAAAAAAATTCTGGTCAGTAGTTTAATATGTACAATATTTTATATCACATTAACAACATGACAATGTGATATAAAATATTAACATTATCATGTTGTTCATTAATTTCAATTAAGTAAAAAATA
This sequence comes from Parnassius orleans, assembly GCA_029286625.1. Classification (NCBI taxonomy): domain Eukaryota; kingdom Metazoa; phylum Arthropoda; class Insecta; order Lepidoptera; family Papilionidae; genus Parnassius; species Parnassius orleans. Next base: position 26,576 of record JAGSMP010001587.1, read on the forward strand.
TACAATTAAATATACATACATACATTTGCGAGTTAGAAAAGGCCGGAACTCATGTGAGCTTATATGGCTGTTCATGTTCAGTGTTCACACTCTAGCCTGACTCGACCGACATCCTTCTTAATTGCGTGGTCTGAGAAGTTCATTAAGTTTATTTTTCTTTAGAAATATATAAATATCTATAACGATATTGACATGCATGTTCAAGGCATTATTAAAATTTAAAAAAGTAAAAATAAACTTCGAAATACTATAAAAAAATAATCCTTTAAATTGCTTGAAATAGTAAACAACTATTCGCCCATATGTCGCCTCTGCAAATAAAAGAGTTTGATGATTTTCTCATGAATCCTGTCATCATATCTTGTTCAAATTTATTTAGAACTTACTATATTTCTAACAAAAAAAGAACAATATAAATGTGTGAACATACGTAAAAAATATTCCGACGAATTAAGAAACTCCTCTTTTTTTAAAGTCAGTTAAAAAGTGAATAAGCTTTTGTAAAACTAAGTTAATATATTTGTGGTTCTTCACCTACATCACCACTTACTGTCAGTTGGGATAATACTCGTGCTAAAGAAATCGCTAAAAAACCTACATCTAATTTTTTATCTGTCTCCAGGATAGATAGGCTTCAGTTTCTATCGGATCCGACGTCTGAGTACGGACGGGCCGTAACTGCGGTTAAATCATTCATTTTTGATTACAAAATATGTGTTATATGACTGTGCAAATCACGGCCGGTTAATGAGATTTTGTAGTACCTACACAAGTCACAAATTCAATCCTAATTATTAACCACTGAAATCAATTTTAACCGCTGATTTACCAACATGCTCACCCATCCATTCATCCATAACGGCCTAAAAATTCCACTACTGCACATAGGCCATCCCTTAAGATTGGTCCCATTGGGGCAACCGTAAGTTAATGGTTCCTTACGCCGTCATTATACGGCAAATCAAATAAATGATAATTTTAAAATTGGTTTATTAATGCTGTCTACAAAAATTCTCATATATATATATATATATATATATACATAATGAAGGCAAATCCGAACGTGAGATTGCTTTACAATTGAAGTTATCGAAGACTTGTGTTCATGGCACAATAACTCGATACAGGAGACAGGCACTTTTCAAGATCGTCCACGCTCAGGAAGGCCGAGAGCTACCACGTCAAGTGAATATCATTTCATTGTTCCTACCAGCAAGCGAAATAGATGCTTAACAGCACCGGAAATCCGCGTTGATGTAAACAAAACCCGAGTTAAACCTTTATCATTGACGACAGTAAAACGGCGACTGAGATGCGGAATTGTATGGTCATGTCGCCGTTCGAAAACCTCTGCTAAGGCCACAAAACAAGAAAAACGGATGCAATGGGCCCTTGCCCATCGAGATTGGACTGAAAAGATTTAAAAAGTTCTTTGCACCGATGAATCCAAGTGATCAATGAATTCAAAACGAAGAATTTACGTTCGATGCAGTGACCAAGAAAGATGATGCCAGACTGTGTAGTCCCAACAATCAAGAATAGTGGTGGCTCAATTATGGTCTGGGGTTGCTTTTCTAGTCAAGGAACTGGCGATTTGATCAAAATTGACGGAATTATGAAAAGGAAGCGTACAAAAAAATTATAACAAAATGCCGTTCCTTCGGGGTTGCAATTAATTGGAGATGGATTCATTTTCCAACAGGACAATATTCCTAAGCATAGCTCAAAATTATGCAGAGGGTATTTGGAAGAAAAAGAGGCACAAAGGCTGTTAAAAACATGGTTTGGCCTCCTCAGAGCCAGATCTCAATCCCATTGAACTTTTGTGGGAAGAGCTTGATAGGAACGTCCGTAATTGTGGTCCATCCTCGCGAGAAGAAATGTGGAATGCTTTGTGCGAAATTTGGAGCAATATATCATAAGACACTATCAACAAATTGATTGCCCGTATGCCGAGACTTGTGAAAAAAGTCATGGAATACAAAGTAGGATTTTTTGATGAAAAATCAGTTTAGCTAACTATAGCCTTTTTTAGCATGGACTCTTAATATTTCTTTACGCTTTTCAAGTATATTGATTGTCAAAAAGTGTTTTATTGGATGATTGAACGGTTTAATTAAACATTTAATATTTGATTGGAGTTTTATTTAATTTTCCTAATTTAATTAAGGTGGTCTTAAACTTATGGCCGGCAGTATATATATATATATAGACGCGTCTTTAAAATACTGGGCAGATCCAGAGAAGGTTTTTCAAATGAACATCATCGGAAAAGCGTACGATATATTTGCGACGGATTGCTAACGATCTGTTTATTATATTTTCTTGTATTTTATGTTGTAACGCATTCATATTTGCGCCATCCATCATGAGTGCATCTGGGATGATTCTCTTTCGCCTACATCAAAGTGGGATAAAGTTCTTCTTTCACCTACATATAATCTGCCGATCATTCTTGAATGGAAATATGCTGTCAGCGTGGGACGCCGCGGGCAGATTATTTAACGCTGCTGCGGACCGATATTTGAATCGCGAGGAAGTAAATATGTTTTAAATATTACTTTGAAAAAATATTTTGTAGTAACAAGTGGTTAACTTTTAATTGGTTGAGAGAAACGTCTGAATGCCAAGCTTATTTCATTTGACTAACCTGAGTCAAATGAAATAAGCTTGGTGTTTAATGACCCTGTTAAATTGTAGAGTTGCTTACTTCATTTTATTTTGTGTTATACTATATCAACAACCATAACGTAGCCGTAGCTCAAAGAGTGGGTGCGGTGCGCGTGTGGTTTTGGTAGAGGTCTAGTTTAGTCGTCGTTGAGATGTAACGGGGATGACTGAACATAGAGATGAGTGCTCGTAAAAATAAAATGAAGTGTAGTATACATTTGTTGCGTAACGAACGATTAAAAAGGTTATGGCTCTTGGACATTTTATTTTGTGATGTGAAGTTTCCTTTAAATTGATCTAGTTGAAGTAGAATTAAGTATTGAAGAAGTTGCCGGAGGTATTTTCAAACGTTCATACTCTTAGTCACTTGTTATTACTATTTAGTCGCATTGCACGAATTGGTGCGTAGTTGTAACTACGATTTACTTGTGAGTCATTCAGGAGCGATGAACATCTGATGGTGTGGTGGAAGGCCTTTGTCTCGTAAAGAATACTATTGATCGACTTGGAACGACCTGATAGTCGTTGTCTCTACAGTAGATCGTATCACAAGAAGTGATGAAGATTTAGTAACAGTTTGTTGTTAGTCATTGCGTCATTGTGATCACTGTGTGTAATCAAATAGATAACTTAAATGATTTCTCTGTATCTTGACACACTATACATCATGACTTTTCAGGAAAACTTGTCGGGAAAAGTGACCAAAGTGATATCACTCCGTAATTATTACTATACAAAGTATGTTTTGGTAAGTACGCAACCGACGAGCATGTATGCGTAGGTACATATGTGGACGTAAAGGAGGCGTTTTATCACGAGTATTGGTAATGCCGCATATGTCAATGGAGAGTAAAAAATCCTACGCAACTTTTGCATTTTAATCCAGACCATCCAACCTCGAATATAGAGGGATGGTATAATGTATTAAAATTATTGCACAAAATAAACGCTTAGATAGAAAATGATTTGATTTGTTAATAGCATTTACAATCGCTTTAAAAGATCATGCAGCTAATTGTCTTACCGAGCTTAAGTTTACTAAAATGGCATATCCCTTAGGAAAGAAACCCGAGTTAAAGAAACTGCGTCTGAAACTGGTCTTCACTTATGATCCCTCATCGATTAAATTCCTAAAACAATCGTGCCTGATGAAGTTATTACTGGATTTGTTACCTCAGTCTTATGTTCATTGCGAAATACGATTTACATGGGGTACATTTTAAAGTTCGAAATGTTTAGTGATGTACCAGGGCAATGTTTAACTTTAGAATGCTATGAATTGAGAGAATGAGTGGCCTTTGTGTTCTAATATGTTGATGAGTGTAGCAGTATTGCTCTGAATATTCTGTGGTCGACAGAATTGGTGTTTGATGTTGAGGGTTGGCTTTGTATGAAGCTGGTCGAAAGGACAATGTCGTACTAGACCATGCCGCACGCGGCTGGTTGAATGGACACATTTGTCTAGTCCAGGCTAATGAATGTATGATGTTGAGAGTTGGATTTGGGTGAAGCTGGTCGAAGGGACAATGTCGTACCGGGCCATGCCGCGCGCGGCTGGTGAAAGGACACATTCGTCCGGTCCATTGAGTGTGGAATTGTGGAGTTACACTGGTCGAAGGGACGCACCCGTCCGGTCCAGTCAGGTTGGTTGAACAGAGTACAGCAGTATCGTCCGGGCCAGACCCGAGCGGTTGGTCGTAGGGACATGCTAGTTTACAGCTGTATGTGGTGGCTTGAGAGAAAGGTGCCCTCCGGTCCATGCGTGGTCGAAGGGACGCACGCTTTCGGTTATTGTATGATCGAGGATGTTAGTATATTTATAAGAGGGTATGTGTTGTTAAAGTGTATATCTTCTATCGATGCTAATAGTGCCGTGCAAGCTCTATAAAGAGCTGTATGCCTGTGGGTGCTTAGTGGAAGAGCCAGTTGTCCGGTCCATGTTGTCATATGAGATGATGGCTGGTCAAAAGGACGCCTTAGCTAGTGTTAGTTTGCATGTGGTCAAACGTAATCGCCTTGCGTATGTGTGTGTGTGAATGTCAAAATATAGGGACAGTAAAGCTATTCATGTCAGGATAGACGAGCGGAAGCAGTTGTGATTAATAGTGTTTGTTACAGGAATTCATAAAGATACACGTCTGAGGACGGTCGTATGTCAGGATTGGCCGTGTAGGCGCGTCTATAAAATACTGGCCAGATCCAGAAGGTTTAACTCTAGCGAGGCGTCGTGTCTGTGGTAACGTGGCAACCGTTGTTGTTATATAGGATTTTGAAATGAACATCATGGAAAAGCGTACCATATATTTGCGACGAATTGCTAACGATCTGTTTATTATATTTTCTTGTATTTTATGTTGTAACGCACTCATGTTTGCGCCATCCATTATGAGTGCATCTGGGATGATCCTCTTTCGCCTACACACACACACACACACACACATATATATATATATATATATATATATATATATATATATATATATATAAATTGTCAAAGTTTTAATGCACCATAATAATGGCTCGCTCTGTTTAATTTTTAATGTTGACCTTTATCAACTGAGACTTCTGCTAAAATTGCTTACACATTTTGCGACTTCACTAACCGTGTAGTGGCGGTGTAAGAATATCCACTACTCCGTTTTAACCCGTGGGTGTCGTAAAAGGCGGCAGAGAGAAATTGATACATAACTAAAAATATTAAAAAACTGCGGTTGCCAACACCTCTGCCATAAGATAAAATCCTTCCGATGAGGAAATCTATGGGAGAGGCCCATGTTCAGCAGTGGACTATAGGCTGTAATGGATGGATGGATGGATACTCAGTTTGTTAACACAGCATACACCCTATTACAAAAATATTGTGTTATATTATCAGTTGTAATAAAGACCACGTATTGTTCTTCTCATCAAAATACATAACGTGGTTTATTAATATTCTCGAATCGTATTACCGCGGCACCACAGCCTTCGTAATATTTGAAATATTATGCTGTTTGCGCCTATTATAAATAAGTTTTAATAATAAATATTGTCTGTGGAATGACTTTGTGAACGTGTGACAATTGATGCATTTCGCATTATTCAGCCCGCATCAATCAAATGATCTTACAGTACAATTTGCTCTATTTTTAACCATATATTTTATGCGGGACTTCTTTTCTTTAAAAATACTCCTATTTAAAGCTGAGAATAATTCATAGGTACGGTTTTCGACATGGTAGAGCCATGCTGCAGGTATGTTATAGTTGTAGTATGAATGGGTTTGCTCAACCACGCTCTCACAGAATATCAGCGTAAAATTGCAGCTCAATGCTGCTGTGTTCCGTATGGAAGACCGAAAGAACCAGAGACTCCTTTTACTGGAAATAAGGCATTGCAGTCCTCAGGGTAAAACGCATCCGCATTTTGATTCTTTATTGATAATAGATGTAGATGTCTATATATATATAAGATGGCATCCACTTTCCATCAGGTGGGCTGTGTGCTCGTTTGTCACCCTTATTGCATAGAAAAAAAACTTTTTGTAATAAGACAACTCGTGCTTGCTACTATTGTCTAGTTCAGAATTCCTCGTTTGACTCTAAATGAGAATGATAACTTTTCTAATTTTTCAATAGTGGAATTCGTAATCAACATGTTATTGTGAAATTATGGCTACTTACAATTATTATGTTTACAAGTAATCTAATATCAAAAGCTTAGTCAGGACAATTTGGGATCAACAAGTTGTTATGATATTACGGCTACTTCCAGACTACATAACTAGTTTATTTACCACATAATAGTTTCAGAAGATACAACAAACATTTAAGACAGTTAGTTACCTTCCAAGGAGAATTAAACGTATCCATACATTGATTGTGGTAGCGACAGAGAAATATTAGTTTGGTTATAGCATAACTTTGTCAATAATTTCCAAAAAAGATATTTCATTGATTTTCTAAATATAAGGTTAGACAAACTTTAATTTGATATTGTTTGCGGTCGTTTTTTGCTTTGATCGATAAGGTATAAGATTCTGTAATTAATGAATGAATTATAATTGATTTAGTAATCATGTCCTCCAGACAGAAATTCGATCACGGTGGCCAGTCTCAACGGAGACTATCAGGTGCAGTCTCTATTACCTCACTCTCATAGTCCGATGGGACGGTAATCCGACACGACAGGAGAGAGATCAGGCGCAAGACCTACGGCTTTACGTGCCTTCCAAGGCACGGGGTAAATACCATGCCTTGAAAGGTCAGACCGAAATGCGTGTTTGTTAGCTAACTGAAATTATTCTGTAGTCGTTCTACGAACGGATTGATTCTGGTCAGTTTCTCGGGTCATATAACGTGTTTGTTTTGCCGATGCTCCGGACTCTAATGCAGAAGGCGGGCTTCTCAATAAACTCAACTCTAAAACACGTCTACTCCAACGGTGATCATTTCTACGGGAGATCACCAGCCAATTGCCACTTTAGCTTGCAAATACGGAAGGTTATGTCGGTTACCTTAGTTTGTCAACGTATTTTTCGTTACCAATCTTATCCACCAAAGAAACTCAAGCTCTTTTCGTTGCTCGTTGGGCGACTGTGAGTTTGTGGAGTAGTCGTACCATTTACGTTTCGGCACCTTATGTACAGTATAGTGTACAGGCAGGACGCACTTGTCGAAGACTTTCGTTTTCAGCCTTTGCGGTACGAGCGAAGAAGACCTGACGAAGTTTCGCGAATGTTGTCCATGGTCTATTTTAGGTATTTATAAAAAGTATTTATGCATCCTAACGAGACGAGAATTATCAAGCAATATCGATATCGATACAGTTATAACAAAATTAAATTAAATCAAAAGATAATCTCCATTTTGAAAAGTAAAGCAACTATAGAATTTAGTTCAGTTAATAGCAATTTTACACAAAATTTTAATTTTAATCATGCAATCTACTTAAAACAAAGCCTAGTCCATAACAAAGAAAATATAATAGATAAGGGTTAAGATAGATAATCTCACAGCGTGTAATAATTATTTTTACTTTTTTTACAATAAATATTGGTTCTAAGAAGATCTTACGAAAAAGATATTTTACAAGATTTATTTTAGAGTAAATATACTAAATATACTCGAATATTCGCCGGTGCCTCTGTTTTCGATCGTGTAACTTAATATAAAGGACTTTACCGATCGAGTTTATAGAATAAGGGTGAAAAACGAGTACACAGTCCACCTGATGTTAAATGGCTGCTGTGGCCCATAGACATCTACATTTATCCTCAATTCAAAATCAAAATGCAGATGCGTTGTTACCCTGAGGACTGACAGAGAATATGCCTCGTTTCCAGTAAAAAGGGTCTCCGGTTCTCTACACTCACCATACGAAACACAACGCGGGTATTCTGAGCGTGGTCCTACCCAGTCGAGCCGACCCACTCGTGCTGTAGCAGGTTCTAACACGTTTTGCGTTCAGCTTTAATCAGTCGGAGTCGGGGTAGCTCAGAGGTTAAGCGCTCGCTGTATATTTCACAGTACACGATGTACTCGGGTTCAATCCTCACCGGTACCAATGATATTGTAAATTTTACCACGTCGTATAGGAAAACATCGAACATTTTATGACTGATTTTCTTTTAAGAAACGTTACCTCATTAGAATATTTTTTTCATCAGATAAATGCTAAATATTTTCGGAAGCTTAAAAATCATATTTTTAAGACTGCACTTTCTTACAAGTTGATTGTTTTATATGCGTTTTAACCATTTTTACATTTGCATATGTGTTCACCGATGAAACCAAAAAATAAGGAAAATATATTTTTGTATTAAATTTAATGTTAAAATAATTTATTTTATATTATTTTATTCAGTTTAACAAACATGAGTTACAGTAATTATAACATGTACACAATTAACAATCCGTTTAGTAAAATTTTTATTATACTTTTTTTTTTATAGATTGGGTGACAAACGAGCACACAGTCCACCTGATGGTAAGTGGTTGCTGTGACCCATAGACATCTACATCTATCTTCAATAAAGAATCAAAATGCAGATGCGTTGTCACCCGTGAGGACTAAGATGGAATGCCTCTTTTCCAGTAAAAAGGGTCTCCGGTTCGATTCAGTTCGGCCGACCATTCATGCTGCAACCACAATATGGCTGTAGCATGGCTCTACCACGTAAATATCATAACTATAATAGAATCCAATAAGTGGCACTGTAGTCAAGTTATTATTAAATTCTATATTTTGGGACCAAAAGATATTATAATATATTATGATCATATTGATAATGTATGTTATGTTGATTTACCTCCTATTTATGACGCTATTACCTGAAATTATTAAATTCTTTTTAGTTCTGTGAAGTCGTCTTTTACTTTTTATTAAGTCTAACTTTTGACTCTTTTGAGTTAGAGGGACTAAGAAGTATCAAAATCTCGAATGTCGCCGAAGTAGTTACATTAAAAACTTCATCCTCCATTTGTCTACCCTAAGGAGTGGAGTTTTTCTTCAAATTTATATGTCACTCCTAAAGTAACACCTATTTTGTTTATAAAAACAATCATAAAAATCGGTCCATAATTAGCGAAGATATCGACTAACATACATACAAAAAAGCAGAATATTCACTCGAATCCTCCTCCTTTTTTTGAAGTCAGCTATTAACTGCATCATGCCGGAAATATTGCTGAGAAATTCAGCAATATTGATGCAATTTTATTGTGCAACATCTTGCAAAGTTAGTAAAAGTAGCTCATCTATGGTGGCAATTTGACAGCTATATAGTTGTAGTTAAAACTTCCACAAACTACCCGCTCATGAGCGATTTAAAAGCCACATGTTTCATCCTCACTTGTATAAAAAAATTAAACTCACTTAAAAAAAGTTTACAGCCACATGCGTTCTGTTATAAATACATAAAGCCGTTTTTAAATCATCAATAAACTACTGCGTATATCGACGAAATTCGTTTAAAACAAAGGCTGCGAGTTAATAAACTTCGCACGTTTCTGTTAATTGACTCCAAGCCTTTGTTTTGGACTGCGGGAATCCGAAAATCAGATAACGGCCAGTCGACGCTGTGTTATGTATCGGATTGCGTTGAAATATTCAACGGAGGTATGTTAAGGTTGTCTGAATGTGGGTTTTAATTTATGTGACATGGGATGGGATTGTATGATAAAAGTATCTAAAGAAATTTTCTCATAGGTACATGTTTTTGAAAATATTTTCAAAACAAACATTTTAGAAAATGTCTCGAATAAGAAATTAAATCTGCTCATTGTGAAAAAATGTAATCCTAAATGCATTTTGTTGTACGTACAAGATTTTTGTAGCTAGTAATATCGAAGGAATATCATTTCGAAATGGTTAATAGATTAAAAAATTACGTTTGAAACATTACATTTTAATTCCTTAAACCGAAAAAAGAAATTATGTAATAAATTTAATTTTAATTTAGTTTTTTATTTATTTTTATTTATTTATTTTTTACAAAGTATAGTTATTTAATAACATTCGACAGTACAAATAAACTTACAAAAGTTTTTCCATGTACCGCCGATTCGTAATCGATCATGTTCAATCGGTTCGCGTTGCGACAACTTATTTAATGACGTATATAAATGAGCTGCAGCTATATTAATTGTATAGTTGTAGCACGAATGGGTCGGCTCGACCGGGGAAGGACCACGCTCTCACAGAATACCAGCGTGAAATAGCAGCTTAATGTTGCTGTGTTTCGTATGGTGAGTGTAGAGAACTGGAGACCCTTTTACTGGAAAAGGGCATTCCATCTTAGTCCTAAAGGCTGTCAACGCATCTGCATTTTGATTCGCAAACGAGGATAGATGTAGATGTCTATGGGCCACAGCAACCACTTACCATCAGGTGGACTGTGTGCTCCTTGTCACGCTTGTCCTATAAAAAAAAGCAAAATGTTTTTTAACTACGTGTGTAACAAAGCAAAAAATAGTTAGTATGTTAAATGAAAATTAGTAATTGAGATAATAATGTTATAATTGTGTGTATCTATGTATTTATTTATTAGTTTTTTTTATGTACATTATGTGTTAGTGGATATAGTTTTATATTTTAGTATAAATTATTAGTAGGTGTTGTTAACAATTTGTCGATAAAACACTGTTTAAGCATATATTTAATATTTTTTTCAGTTAGTTCATTTTTTATTGGTTTTGGAATTTGGTTCAAAAGAGCGGGAATTTGATATTATAATCTAAATTTTCCATACATATTTTTAGGGGTTGTCGAGTAAGCTTTGTATAAATACGGCTAATTTTTAATTCTTCCTTGCCATAATTTTCAAGTAGCAATAGGTATTTCACTTTGTCGTGTACTGGTAGTATTTTGCAATGATGGAAAAGACCATAAGGATTTATTTTAATATTTATCTTTTATATTGAGAGGGCTGATACATTTAAGGATGCGCAATTGTAGCTCGTATATTTTTTCAAGGTGGGTTTTATAAGTGCGTCCGTAACTGCTCAACCCGTACGAAACTATTGATTCGCCTAGTGCGTTATATAGTAATAGTAACATCTGGTAAGGTACTTTACTCTTGATGAGATAAAATTTTGCTAGGATAGCTCGTAGCTTATCACATACAGCACGGCTAGCATGGGCGGGGATAAATTATTTATCCCCGATTATATCTACTGACAGAGACAAAATTATCTTGTTATGTCAAACGGGAAAGTATATCCCCGTTTGACATAACGATTAGACATATACCCCGTCCTTAGCATGGAGCCAAATTAAAGATAAAAAATAATGCTTTTTGACATTTGAAAGGGACAATTTTATCCTAGTTCATTGGACGTGGGTTGAAGTTTATATTCATACAAAAATCTATCTAAGTCTAAGTCTATCTCATTTTATCTACTGTGGATATTATATCCACCGGTGTGCCCATGCTCTATAAAATATTATCATGATAAAATAGCGCAGTTGCGGAGTTATTCGCAACGGTAAACGATTCCCACCACAGTTGTGCCACACTCCTGACACCTAAATCGCAACGCTAAGCTACATATTAAGCATCTATTTCTTTTTCACAGAATACGTGCACAGCTTCGATAACTCCACCGATTTTTTATCTCAAGCGAACATAAGCAGCGATGAGTTACGTGCCGTGGAGGGCTACGAAACGAGCGGCACGATCAAATTAAGTAGCGATAGGGCTGTGTATGGTAACTACGTAGTCAGTAATTGTTTACCCTTTACTTTCGAAAAATTGCTACGTAAAAACCATAAGTTTTCGTGTTTTTAAAATAAATCAGTACATTTTTAAACAGTTGATCTAAAAGATTTACAAAAAATGCATCGTCATCATTATTATTAACGCCTATCACAAGTCAACTGCTGAACATAGGCCTCCCCCAAGGTATGCCACAAAGCACTATCCCGAGTCATTTGAATCTGTTGACTTCCTGTATCTCTTACTAGGTCATCATTCTATCTAATGGAGTGCTTGCCCAACACTTGGTTCTCGGTACGGGGCTGTCTCGTGATTACCTTCCTACCTCATTGGGTGTCGATTCTTCGACTTATATGGCCAGTCTATTGCTACTTTAGCTTTCTGGTCCTCATTAGAATATCAATCATGCAGAGAGACTCCTAGCATTCGGAGATTCGTTGCAGAAGAGGTCACTGTAGGAACTTGTGGTGATGACACCAACTTTGTGGGAGCCAGAGGGTAAAGTGTATGTTTGAACAGGGCAAGGCTAATCTGGCGAGGGAGGTAGCTGAGCTCCTATCAAGGATGGCACAACATGGCACTTCATTCCATGAAGGCACCTAATTTAATTGGCTATGGGAGGCAGGCGTTCGGTCGGTTAAACATTTATCGAGAATAAACGGAACACAAAGCTAACCTGAGGAAATGGCAACACTATTGGCGCAGATAGAAGCCTGTCTAAATTCGAGACCTGTCACAGACAACACCAGTGAAACACTGGATCCACTCACCCAGGTCATTTTCTCATTGGAGAGCCAATAATTAATACCAGACATAAATTATGAGCACAAAATGTAGGTATGTTATCTGGATGACAATTTTACAAAACAGGATGCAAGATTTTGGCGGAGATGGAAATCTGAATATCTCACTCATTACAGCAACAGCATAAATGGCAAGACACAGTTGTCTCCATGTGGGGAGATATCGTAATCATTAAGGAAGATGATCTCCACCGGCGAAATGGCTATTAGGAAAAATTATAACACTACATCCTGGCGCTGATCAACTCGTGCGTGGCAACAGTGCAATGCAAGGAAATAACATTCTTAAGAGACCATTGTCTAAGTTTATATTACTTCAATGAAACCGAATGAAGAACAATGTCAATGCTGCGGGTTATACCTAATAGTGGTCAGTTAATTTCACATTTATATTACATAACATAATAAACTAAAATACAATATTTTGATATTTCATTACATAATGTCACTAAAATCTCTATATAAAAAACAAAAGTCATTAAAAAATGGAAATGATAAAATACGAACTTGCATCTTCCTTTAATTTCAATGTATCATGCTAATAATATTATGCCACAGAGGTTTCGTACTAAACAGTGTTGTAAATTGTAATGGTAATGGGAACAATTTTGTTATAACTTATTTTAAGTTTAATTCTGTAATGTTTTAGCCTGAAGTTTATGGTTTATCATAACATATTAGTAATTAGTTTATTGTAGATAAATGTAAACTTATTTTTCGATTTCAGATTTACTAATATTAATTTGTTCACGCCTAGTTGTTGGTATAATGCTGAAATGTTAAATGAATTTATAAGGTATTGTAACATACAGATACAGTCCACGTTTGGAAGTATGAAAAAAAAAAAATATAAATTAGCATTAAAAATTATATTTAAGTACGATTTATTGCTTGTTCTTTTCTACTTCATAACATATCTACTTGATCATAAGATTGTTAAAATAAATACTTTATTGTGCTTAGTGCTTTGATATTTTGTAGATGTAGAATTTTGTACAAGTGCCCTTCTTTCCATACATGTTATAATACGATATGTTTAAAATTGAGCGAAAGTTGGTTTTACTGTAGAGATTTCAATTCTCATGATATATAGTTTAAGGTATAACATAACTTTATTACTATTTACATTTGTTTTGAATTTTGTATTTTTTGAATGATTTAAAACTGTGGTTTTGGAGGGCAGTATGTTTATTACATATTTGATTTTTTGCTAGCTGCCGGTTAACCCTATATATTATCCATATAGAACAATGTATCTCGCTGTAGTTGTTTGCGCGGCAACAGATGTCATAATGTGTCAACTCAGTACGAATAAAGTAATCATTGAGTGAAGACCGGTTTCTTTCATTATTTCACCTGCAAGCAAAGTGCACCTTATTATCAAGTGTACACCACCATAAACACAGCATCACCTTATTGCGTGTTAATCCGGGTTTCACTACAGTCTATGGAGCGACTACCCTTTAAACATGATCTTTTCACACGTTCTTGTCGTGGGTGATCCACTTTTCATTACCAGTGATCAATCTTTTCAAAAATGGTTTGGTTTCATTACTACAGTAGAGAATCGCAAATGAGGACACAATTCATTAGGTTTCTTTCAGTGAGCTCGTGTGGTACCCATATCGAGCTTTTGTATATAGACTTTTCAAATGTAAATCTGTTTGTGGTTAATCCTCAATTCCTCGGCTATGTCGTAACTACTAATATGCCGATCTTGCTCCACTTTTTCAAAAATGGCATCGACTTTATCCATATCAGGGCAATCAGAGCGAACTGTGCTCTTATCAAAATTCCCGGACTGAAAACAGCTTGACTTTTGTGCTACTCTTACTGACATTGCATTAGGTCCATAAACCTCACAATTTTCTTCGCAGCAGTCACATTTTCCTTTTGTTATAAAACTTTAGAATGTATCGATTTTTCGTTAGATTCACTCATTTTGGCGGAGAAAAACAATAGAAAAATGGCGGTAAAGATTTTTATACTTTTTTTTCATAATGTCCTGTATGTATTGATATTAAAACCAGATACAGAAAAATTTTCTTCAATTTTATACAAAAAGATATTTTTTCCAACATAATAAGTACCTAATAATAAGTGAGGCTCACTAACACAGTAGCTAAACGTTTTAATTAAACAATGCTGCTGGGGTTCGAACACACGTGGAACATGTTTGTATGGCTTAAAATTATTGTTCCAGGTCTGGAGGTTTGTCAGCTTTGACGGTGATTCCGGTCGGTGTGGGTATTGTACGTCTGGTAGGATCGACTTGGTAAAACCGCCATGAGATATTGCTGGCGTTCCCCAGTCGCTTCTTACGTCACACTGTTTGAAATAGTGTGATGGATTTCCTCCAAACGTATATGGCATCAGCCTTGAAGTGTAATCTATTAAATAGAAAAAATTTATCGTCGAATATAAAAATATATATCACTTAATTGAAAAAAGATATGGAGAAAAATGGACGTACAGTCAGATTGAGAATCTCCCTTTTTGAGGTCGACTAAAATATCCTTTAAATATTAATAAAAAAATCTCATGTAAAAATACGATGACGTAGTATATCAAACCTTTCAACTATGCAGATATATTTTTATACGCTCAGTAAAAACATTTACATACGTCAGTGTGTGTAATTTGAGGCGGTGCTCTCCTCCGATATGAGTTTTCAGAGTTACATTTAGTACTTCAGAATGTGGGTTTTACATTCGCACGCATAGCGAGCATTTTAATATGCGAAGAATCTCACAGATGCCTGCTTATGGATGTTAATGAGTAGCAAATTTCGTTGTGAAATTAGTAGTTTCCTTTTCTATCTACATATATCAAACTACAAAATCTACATTTAAATTAAATTGAATTTTCTGTCTGTTATATCGAGATACTGCGCTATATATGAGCTACGAGGGTTAATTGTATGCCATTAAGACACGAATAACCATTTTTATAAGGTTCGTTCGGAATGGCTGACCGATTGTAATGAAACTTTAGAAACAGATAACGAAAAACTTAGCGATATAGCGATTGTACCATATAAATTTAGGTGGTGGAGCCACGCTGCAACTTTAGTATACTTGTAGCACGAATGGGTCAGCTGGACCAGGTAGGACCACGCTCCACAGAACACTACGTAAAATAGGCAGCATATTCTACGTCGTAGAGCCATGCTGCAGCTATATATAGTATAGTTGTAGCACAGAATGGGTCGGCTCGACCAAGGTAGCTTCACGCTCTCACAGAATACCAGCGTAAAATAGCAGCTTAACACAGCTGTGTTTCGTATAGTGAGTGTAAGGGAAGCGGACACCCTTTTGTTGGTGAAAAGCATCTGAATTTTGATTCTTTATCGAGGATAGTTGTCTATAGTTCACAGCATCCACTTACCATCAGGTTAACGTGTGCCAGCATATCATCATTATATAATAAAAATCAGTGGAAAAGCTCTACGCCTAGTTCTGCGATTCCAAGTTCGGGTGGAAAGTAAGGAAACTTTGGGGCTGAAGATGTAGATGAGGAATACCTCTATCTATTCACGCTTTATAACCATGGCGGTAGTCAAATTTTCCATGGATATAATTTTAGGACATATGTTACTCGAACCCTTGAGTAGATAAATATTTTATTTATAAAGCACATCTGTACAAGTGCAGATTTTAAATTCCATTATTTATTCCGGTATCTCGTAAATATCTGTAGTTTATCATAATAATTTGAAGAGGACAATATTGTTGAGACGTGTGGTATCGTAATACATATTTTCAATACATTTTTAAAATAAGAAAAAAACTTATTCAATTGTTCGTGAAGCCTGAAGTTCCGTGCAACATAATAACAACAATAATAATTTTTTGGTCAACATTACCATTCCGTATGACGAGAACTTCGTTAAAGCCGAAGCAGATAGGAAAAAAAATCTGGACCTGGCTCACGGGGTGATCGACATGTGGTGGTCTGCCGACCGAAATTATTCCTGTAGTCGTCTCTGCGAACGGGCTAATCCGGTCAGCCTCTGGTCTCTGGTTGACTTCGGTCCGTGACTGACCGCTTCGAGCTCAAATGCAGAAGGTGCTCCTCGATACCGCCATCGTCCGCCGGCTTCTTTCCTTCCCCAACCCTCGGCCGTTTGGTCTCGCCTGCGAGGGCTTCCATCTGGTTGGGCTTTTTTTATTTATTTATTTATATAGTATATTTAATATACATTTGTGTATATTATAATTTTCTTTACATATTAATTCAGACCAACCAGATGAGAATACTCTATAAATACTCAAAATAATAACAATGTTTACTTTATTTGCTCTTACAAGTTTACATTGCCTTATATTCGTACATAATAATATCTGACATGGTATATTGTGGTGACAACTATGGAAAATATCCTTCTTATATCTATTGGGAGTACTATAAACTTAGGTTCAAATAGTTTTTGATAGGCTGTGATGATAATGATCACCATTGATTTTTGGAAAGTTTACAGTTTACAAACAGCTAATGCTACATCGTAACAAAAGCTTACTTAAACTCATTTTATTCGCTATCAATATCAAATAGCTGACATACCTGAACTTTTTGGAGTTTACCTTAACCTCGTCAGCACTCTTAAGTGGGAAATTGGTTGTGATGGATATATTTGATGTGCTGATCGGTGACGTGACGTATTCCTGACATTTCCCTTAACAATTTTTAAAACACTCCAGTAAAGAAAAATTACTGTAAGGGGCAATAGCCTGATAGTTAAAGGACTACGAAACTTAAAGGTCGTGGGTTCAATCCGCCATTCAACTAATGTAGTGACCCACTACTTACACAACCATCTTAACCTCTTTTGGAGTAGTTAAAGGGAATATTAGTAGTGTTAATAGAACTGCTAGTAGTGTTAAAAAAAAAGACCAAAAGAAAAGTGGAATATCTTATGCCACCACCATATACCTAACCCATCTTTAAGTATGACCATAATGAATATTTTTCCATTACTTGGTGGCTCCGTACTGAAAACTCCGTAAGCGTTTAGCTGCGGTATTGTGGACCGCTGGTTCGAATCCCACGAAAACAAGTGCTTGTTTGGCTTACAAATAATTGTTCCGGGTCTGGATGTGTGTCTTTTTGTTTAATTTATGTAAGCCGCTCCTTTGAATCAGAAGAAAGACGCTACTGTGGGGTAGCGTTTAAGGAAAATGAAATTACCTTAGAATAGTGCTATATGGGTATTACGATCCGGCCAGGGCTAATAAACATTTTAATTGAAACAAACAATGTCACTATTATATTTATTAATAAGTGTTTCTCACTTTTCTGTCGTAGGCGAAGACACTTTGTCTTTATGTTCACACAGGAGCTAGCTTAATGATAACTAATATGTTAAGTTCGAGCCTGTTAATTGTATAGATTACGGGGATAAAAGTTGACGTGACCCTTTTATTTAAATAAACTGTCTAACCCTCATCAATAGTAAGAGGTTGATGACGGTTCCGGTAGGGTCCATATTTCAACCATTCAAAACTACTTGACATATCGGGTTTGAGCACCATATTGTAATCAACATTACTCTCTTGTTGGTCCTATGCGTGATTATTGACCATGTGGTTTCGGGTACTTATTTCGTGTTGGGGAAAATTATTTAAGTTAAGTTAGTAAGGTAATAGTTAAGTTATTGAATTTTCAATCAAGAAATTCTCTGTAGTGGCATAGTCGGGAAGTTGGTAGTGTTTTACTCCTGCCTCAGAGCACGTAAATCCTTTGGGCAAATCGTGGATACTATTCCTTAATCCCTATGAGGCAATCTGTGCGAAGGCCAACGATCAGCGATGAACTATACTTACCAGCACCCAAGAAATTGTTATTTACAATTCTAAGTGATGATTTACCACGTGCACAGCGGTGTATAAAAGATCATGAGGAAACATGCATGTTTAAAAAAACATGTTGAAGAAATTTGCAACATGCATTAGAACAGCGCGTCACATATATTTTTTTATAAAACTCAAGTGACAAATAAACTAACATTATTTACTTACAGTAGTAAAGACTAGCCATAACTGATAATAAAAATTCAAACAAAGAAGGCTACTGATGCGTTGTCACCTCTGAGAACTAAGATGGGATGCCTCATATCCTGTAATTATGCTGGTTTATCCTTCAGTCCGGAAATTGCTTCTTAACCCCCTTAAAAATGAAAGGAGACCTGTGGCTATGAAATGCATAATATAGGCTATAAATTACTTTATTTTATTACACACTCCCCATCTTGGAACTCCTTTACGTCTTTGTAATTTATGTTTGCTTACAGAAAACAATCGGCAGAACAATGAACGTAATTAAAGTAACACAATAAAACTGTTCGCCACTTTCTAACTTACTCCATTATCGAAATGGATTCTCGACGAATGAAGTATCGACTTTGGGAAAGCAATAATCCGCGCCTACACTGAAAAAGAGCACGTAAAAAGAGACTTTTATCGACGACTCGGTTCAATTAAGTGAATTTGAAAATGTTAATTTAATGACGATAAAATGAGGTCTATTTTAAGTAAAAAATATTAATAGCTTCATATGTGGCGTAAAATAATCATTCCATTAAGTCTCGTGGATGTCGTAAGAGGTAAATAGAAAATCTTGTGGTTTTCGATAGATGGTGGCAATACCACCTTGATTAGATCAGACGTGAAATACCCAGACCGGCAACGGGCAGCAGCGTCAAGGTGCGAGATGTCTGGCACTGCAATCGACAATCCGACAGCCAAGTGTGACGATTAAAGCAAACCGTTCCTACAACAGAAGGGCCTATATTCAGAAGTTGATTTTCGGGATCGATAAATTTATATTAGTTTTAACCCTGAAAAAAATATAAACACACACATAATATATAGCTAAATGAGATAACTTGAGAGAGTCCGCAGTATAGCAGTGGGAGGATGACAATATAATATGTTATGTACTCTTTGCAGACAATTTCACTTAGCTAGTGCAGACGATGACGCCGCAATAAACATTTGGAACTATAGAAATGGAAAAGACCTCATCTTCAGTCGGACAGATCACTCACATTGGTAAGATTACTATTTGAGATTTAGGATAGAAATTCTTCTGTAAAAACTAATCATAATAGTTAATAAGTTACTTATAAAAAAAATTCTGGTCAGTAGTTTAATATGTACAATATTTTATATCACATTAACAACATGACAATGTGATATAAAATATTAACATTATCATGTTGTTCATTAATTTCAATTAAGTAAAAATATACAATTAAATATACATACATACATTCGCGAGTTAGAAAAGGCCGGAACTCGTTCTCATGTGAGCTTATTATGGCTGTTCATGTTCAGTGTTCACACTCTAGCCTGACTCGACCGACATCCTTCTTAATTGCGAGGTCTGAGAAGTTCATTAAGGTTATTTTTCTTTAGAAATATATAAATATCTATAACCATATTGACATGCATGTTCAAGGCATTATTAAAATTTAAAAAGTAAAATCAACTTCAATACTATAAAAAATAATCATTTAAATTGCTTGAAATAGTAAACAACTATTCGCCCATATGTCGCCTCTGCAAATAAAAGAATTTGATAATTTTCTCATGAATCCTGTCATCATATATTGTTCAAATTTATTTAAAACTATATATATTTCTAACAATAAAAGAACAATCTAAATGTGTGAATATACGTAAAAATATTCCGACGAATTAAGAACCTCCTCTTTTTGAAGTCAGTTAAAAAGTGAATAAGCTTTTGTAAAACTAAGTTAATACATTTGTGTTTCTTCGCCTACATCACCACTTACTGTCAGTTGGGATAATACTCGTGCTAAAAAATCGCTAAAAACCTACACCTAATTTTTATCTGCCTCCAGGATAGAATAAAAATGGCTTCAGTTTCTATCGGATCCGACGTCTGAGTACGGACGGGCCGTAACTGCAACTAAATCATTCATTTTGTTAACAATTTATGTGTTATAAGACTGTGCAAATCACGGCCGGCTAATGAAATTTTGCAGTACCTACACAAGTCACAAATTCAATCCTAATTATTAACCACTGAAATCAATTTTAACCGCTGATTTACCAACATACTCATCCATCCATTCATCCATAACGGCCTAAAAATTCCACTACTGAACATAGGCCATCCCCTTGAATTGGTTGGGGGCAACCGTAAGTTAATGGATTTCCTTACGCCGTCATTATACGGCAAATCAAATAAATGATAATTTTAAAATTGGTTTATTAATGCTGTCTACAAAAATTCATATATATATATATATATATATATAATGAAATCCGAACGTGAGATTGCTTTACAATTGAAGTTATCGAAGACTTGTGTTCATGGCACAATAACTCGATACAGGAGACAGGCACTTTTCAAGATCGTCCACGCTCAGGAAGGCCGAGCTACCACGTCAAGTGAATATCATTTCATTGTTCCTACCAGCAAGCGAAATAGATGCTTAACAGCACCGGAAATCCGCGTTGATGTAAACAAAACCCGAGTTAAACCTTTATCATTGACGACAGTAAAACGGCGACTGAGAGATGCGGAATTGTATGGTCATGTCGCCGTTCGAAAACCTCTGCTAAGGCCACAAAACAAGAAAAACGGATGCAATGGGCCCTTGCCCATCGAGATTGGACTGAAAAAGATTTAAAAAGTTCTTTACCGATGAATCCAAGTGATCCAATGAATTCAAAACGAAGAATTTACGTTCGATGCAGTGACCAAGAAAAGATGATGCCAGACTGTAGGTCCCAACAATCAAGAATAGTGGTGGCTCAATTATGGTCTGGGGTTGCTTTTCTAGTCAAGGAACTGGCGATTTGATCAAAATTGACGGAATTATGAAAAGGAAGCGTACAAAAAAAATTATAACAAACCGTTCCTTCAGGGTTGCAATTAATTGGAGATGGATTCATTTTCCAACAGGACAATATTCTAAGCATAGCTCAAAATTATGCAGAGGGTATTTGGAGAAAAGAGGCAAAGGCTGTTAAAAACATGGTTTGGCCTCCTCAGAGCCCGGATCTCAATCCCATTGAACTTTTGTGGGAAGAGCTTGATAGGAACGTCCGTAATTGGTCCATCCATCGCGAGAGAAATGTGGAATGCTATGTGCGAAATTTGGAGCAATATATTACAAGACACTATCAACAAATTGATTGCCCGTATGCCGAGACTTGTGAAAAAAGTCATAGAATGCAAAGTAGGATTTTGATGGAAAATCAGTTTAGCTAACTATAGCCTTTTAGCATGGACTGTTAATATTTTTACGCTTTTCAAGTATATTGATTGTCAAAAATGTTTTATTGCATGATTTAACAGTTTAATTAAACATTTAATATGTTATTGGAGTTTTATTTAATTTTCCTACTTTAATTAAGGTGGTCTTAAACTTTTGGCCGGCATATATATATATATAGACGTCTTTAAAATACTGGGCAGATCCAGAGAAGGTTTTTCAAATGAACATCATCGGAAAAGCGTACGATATATTTGCGACGGATTGCTAACGATCTGTTTATTATATTTTCTTGTATTTTATGTTGTAACGCATTCATATTTGCGCCATCCATCATGAGTGCATCTGGGATGATTCTCTTTCGCCTACATCAAAGTGGGATAAAGTTCTTCTTTCACCTACATATAATCTGCCGATCATTCTTGAATGGAAATATGCTGTCAGCGTGGGACGCCGCGGGCAGATTATTTAACGCTGCTGCGGACCGATATTTGAATCATGAGGTAAATATGTTTTAAATATTACTTTGAAAAAATATTTTGTAGTAACAAGTGGTTAACTTTTAATTGGTTGAGAGAAACGTCTGAATGCCAAGCTTATTTCATTTGACTAACCTGAGTCAAATGAAATAAGCTTAGATGTTTAATGACCCTGTTAAATTGTAGAGTTGCTTACTTCATTTTATTTTGTGTAATACTATATCAACAACCATACCATAGCCGTAGCTCAAAGAGTGGGTGCGGTGCACGTGTGGTTTTGGTAGAGGTCTAGTTTAGTCGTCGTTGAAATGTAACAGGGATGACTGAACATAGAGATGAGTGCTCGTAAAAATAAAATGAAGTGTAGTATACATTTGTTGCGTAACTAACGATTAAAAAGGTTATGGCTCTTGGAGATTTTATTTTGTGATGTGAATTTTCCTTTAAATTGATCTAGTTGAAGTAGAATTAAGTATTGAAGAAGTTGCCAGGTATTTTCAAACGTTCATACTCTTAGTCATTTTGTTACTATTTAGTCGCATTGCACGAATTGGTGCATAGTTGTAACTACGATTTACTTGTGAGTTATTTAGGAGCGATGAACATCTGATGGTGTGGTGGAAGGCCTTTGTCTCGTAAAGAATACTATTGATCGACTTGGAACGACCTGATAGTCGTTGTCTACAGTAGATCATCACAAGAAGTGATGAAGATTTAGTAACAGTTTGTTGCTAGTCATTGCGTCATTGTGATCACTGTGTGTAATCAAATAGATCACTTAAATGATTTCTCTGTATCTTGACACTATACATCATGACTTTTCAGGAAAACTTGTCGGGAAAAGTGACCAAAGTGATATCACTCCGTAATTATTACTATACAAAGTATGTTTTGGTAAGTACGCAACCGACGAGCATGTATGCGTAGGTACATATGTGGACGTAAAGGAGGCGTTTTATCACGAGTATTAATGCCGCATATGTCAATGGAGTAAAAATCCTACGCAACTTTTGCATTTTAATCCAGACCATCCAACCTCGAATATAGGGGATGGTATAATGTATAAAAATTATTGCACAAAATAAACGCTTAGATAGAAAATGATTTGATTTGTTAATAGCATTTACAATCGCTTTAAAAGATCATGCAGCTAATTGTCTTACCGAGCTTAAGTTTACTAAAATGGCATATCCCTTAGGAAAGAATCCGAGTTAAAGAAACTGCGTCTGAAACTAGTCTTCACTTATGATCCCTCATCCAGTAATTTCCTAAAACAATCGTGCCTGATGAAGTTATTACTGGATTTGTTACCTCAGTCTTATGTTCATTGCGAAATACGATTTACATAGGGTACATTTTAAAGTTCAAATGTTTAGTGATGTACCAGGGCAATGTTTAACTTTAGAATGCTATGAATTGAGAGAATGAGTGGCCCTTTATGTTCTAATATGTTGATAGTGTAGCAGTTTTGCTATGAATATTGTGGTCGACAAATTGGTGTTTGATGTTGAGGGTTGGCTTTGTAAGCTGGTCGAAAGGACAATGTCGTACTGGACCATTCCACGCGGCTGGTTGAAAGGACACATTCGTCCAGTCAGGCTAATGAATGTTTGATGTTGAGGTTGGATTTGGTGAAGCTGGTCGAAGGGACAATGTCGTACCGGGCCATGCCGCGCGCGGCTTTGAAAGGACACATTCGTCCGGTCCATTTAGTGTGGAATTGTGGAGTTACACTTCGAAGGGGACACCGTCCGGTCCAGTCAGGTTGGTGGAACAGAGTACCTTGGTATCGTCCAGGCCAGACTGACGGTTGGTCGTAGGACATACTATTTACAGCTGTATGTGGTGGCAGAGAAAGGTGCCGTCGGTCCATGCGTGGTCGAAGGACGCACGCTTTCGGTGATAACATGATCGAGGATATTAGTATGTTTATCAGGTTCACGGTGGGAAGTTAATAGTGTTTGTTACAGGAGTTCATATAAAAGATACACGTCTGAGGACGGTCGTATGTCAGGATTGGCCGTGTAGGCGCGTCTATAAAATACTGGCCAGATCCAGAAGGTTTAACTCTAGCGAGGCGTCGTGTCTGTGGTAACGTGGCAACCGTTGTTGTATATAGGTTTTTGAAATGACATCATGGGAAAAGCGTACCATATATTTGCGACGAATTGCTAACGATCTGTTTATTATATTTTCTTGTATTTTATGTTGTAACGCACTCATGTTTGCGCCATCCATTATGAGTGCATCTGGGATGATCCTCTTTCCTACACACACACACACACACACACACACACACATATATATATATATATATATATATATATATATATATATATATATATATAAATTGTCAAAGTTTTAATGCACCATAATAATGGCTCGCTCTGTTTAATTTTTAATGTTGACCTTTATCAACTGAGACTTCTGCTAAAATGCTTACATTTTGTGACTTCACTAACCGTGTAGTGGCGGTGTAAGAATATCCACTACACCCGTTTTAACCCGTGGGTGTCGTAAAGGCCACAGAGAGAATTAATACATAACTAAAAATATTAAAACTGCGGTTGCCAACATCTCTGCCAGGTGTGGCAAGTATGGTAAAATCCTCCCGATGAGGGTAAATCTATGGAAGGCCTATATTCAGCAGTGGACTATAGGCTGTAATGGATGGATGGATGGATACTGAGTTAGGTAACACAGCATACCCTATTATAAAATATTGTGTTATATTATCAGTTGTAATAAAGACCACGTATTGTTCTTCTCATCATAATACATAACGTGGTTTATTAATATTCTCGATTCGCTTTACCGCGGCACCACAGCCTTCGTAATATTTGACATATTATGCTGTTTGCGCCTATTATAAATAAGTTTTAATAATAAATATTGTCTGTGGAATGACTTTGTGAACGTGTGACAATTGATGCATTTCGCATTATTCAGCCCGCATCAATCAAATAATCTTACAGTACAATTTGCTCTATTTTTAACCATATATTTTATGCGGGACTTCTTTCTTTAAAAAATACTCCTATTTAAAGCTGAGAATAATTCATAAGGTACGGTTTTCGACATGGTAGAGCCATGCTGCAGGTATGTTATAGTTGTAGTATGAATGGGTTGGCTCAACCACGCTCTCACAGAATATCAGCGTAAAACAGCTCAATGCTGCTGTGTTCCGTATGGAAGACCGAAAGAACCAGAGACCCCTTTTACTGGAAATAAGGCGTTGCAGTCCTCAGGGTAAAACGCATCC
Source organism: Parnassius orleans (assembly GCA_029286625.1). Classification (NCBI taxonomy): domain Eukaryota; kingdom Metazoa; phylum Arthropoda; class Insecta; order Lepidoptera; family Papilionidae; genus Parnassius; species Parnassius orleans. The sequence continues at coordinate 52,233 of JAGSMP010001587.1, forward strand.
GCATTTTGATTCTTTATTGATGATAGATGTACATGTCTATGGGGCGTAGCATCCACTTTCCATCAGGTGGGCTGTGTGCTCGTTTGTCACCCTAATGCATAGAAAAACTTTTGTAATAAGACAGCTCGTGCTTACTACTATTGTCTAGTTCAGATTTTCGTTTGACTCTAAATAAGGATGATAACTTTTCTAATTTTTCAATACTGGAATTCGTAATCAACATGTTATTGTGAAATTATGGCTACTACATTATTATGTTTACAAGTAATCTAATATCAAAAGCTTAGTCAGGACAATTTGGGATCAACAAGTTGTTATGATATTACGGCTACTTCCAGACTACATAACTAGTTTATTTACCACATAATAGTTTCAGAAGATACAACAAACATTTAAGACAGTTAGTTACCTTCCAAGGAGAATTAAACGTATCCATACATTGTGGTAGCGCCAGAGAAATATTAGTTTGGTTATAGCATAACTTTGTCAATAATTTCCAAAAAGATATTTCATTGATTTTCTAAATATTAGGTTAGACAAACTTTAATTTGATATTGTTTGCAGTCTTTTTGCTTTGATCGATAAGGTATAAGATTCTAATTAATGAATGAATTATAATTGATTTAGTAATCATGTCCTCCAGACAGAAATTCGATCACGGTGGCCAGTCTCAACGGAGACTATCCATCTGCAGGACATAATGCCCGATTATAATGCTCGAGTGTATGCGCAAGCGCAGGTGCACTCTCTATTCCCTCACTCTCATAGTCCGATGGGACGGTAATCCGACACGACAGAAGAGATCAGGCGCAAGACCTACGGCTTTACGTGCCTTCCAAGGCACGGGGTGGCTACCCATGCCTTGAAAGGTCAGACCGAAATGCGTGTTTGTTAGCTAACTGAAATTATTCTCTAGTCGTTCTACGAACGGATTGATTCCGGTCAGTTTCTCGGGTCATATAACGTGTTTGTTTTGCCGATGCTCCGGACTCTAATGCAGAAGGCGGGCTTCTCAATAAACTCAACTCTAAAACACGTCTACACCAACGGTGATCATTTCTAAGAGAGATCACCAGCCAACTGCCACTTTAGCTTGCAAATACGGAAGGTTATGTCGGTTACCTTAGTTTGTCAACGTATTTTTTCGTTACTAATCTTATCCACCAAAGAAACTCCAAGCTCTTTTCGTTGCTCGTTGGGCGACTGTGAGTTTGTGGAGTAGTCGTACCATTACGTTTCGGCACCTTATGTACAGTATAGTGTACAGGCAGGACGCACTGTCGAAGACTTTCGTTTTCAGCCTTTGCGGTACGAGCGAAGAAGACCTGACGAAGTTTCGCGAATGTTGTCCATGGTCTATTTTTAGGTGTTTATAAAAGTATTTATGCATCCTAACGAGACGAGGATTCTCAAGCAATATCGATATCGATACAGTTATAACAAAATTAAATTAAATCAAAAGATAATCTCCATTTTGAAAAGTAAAGCAACTATAATTTAGTTCAGTTAATAGCAATTTTACAAATTTAATTTTAATTATGCAATCTACTTAAAACAAAGCCTAGTCCATAACAAAGAAAATAGAATAGATAAGGGTTAAGATAGATAATCTCACAGCCTGTAATAATCCTTTTACTTTTTACAATAAATATTGGTTCTAGGAAGATCTTACGATGAAAAGATATTTTACAAGATTTATTTTAGAGTAAATATACTAAATATACTCGAATATTCGCCGGTGCCTCTGTTTTCGATCGTGTAACAATATAAAGGACTTTACCGATCAATTTATAGAATAAGGGTGAAAAACAGGCACAGTCCACCTGATGTTAGTGGCTGCTGTATAGACATCTACATTTATCCTTTATTCAGAATCAAAATGCAGATGCGTTGTTACCCTGAGGACTGAGATGGAATGCCTCGTTACAATAAAAGGGTCTTCGGTTCTCTCACTCACCATACGAAACACAACGGGTATTCTGAGCGTGGTCCTACCAGTCGAGCCGACCCTCGTGCTGTAGCAGGGTTCTAACGTTTGCGTTCAATTTTAATCAGTCGGAGTCGAGGTAGCTCAGAGGTTAAGCGCTCGCTGTATATTTCACAGTACACGATGTACTCAGGTTCAATCCTCACCGGTACCAATAATATTGTAATTTTACCACGTCGTAGGACATCGAACATTTTATGACTGATTTTTTAAGAAACGTTACCTCATTAGAATATTTTTTCATCAGATAAATGCTAAATATTTTCGGAGCTTAAAAATCATATTTTAAGACTGCACTTTCTTACAAGTTGATTGTTTTATATGCGTTTAACCATTTTTACATTTGCATATGTGTTCACCAATGAAACCAATAAATAAGGAAAATATTTTGTATCAAATTTAATGTTAAAATAATTTACATATTTTATATTATTTTATTCAGTTTAACAAACATGAGTTACAGTAATTATAACATGTACTGTTAACAATCCGTTTAGTAAAATTTTATTACTTTTTTTTTTTTATAGATTGGGTGACAAACGAGCACACAGTCCACCTGATGGTAAGTGGTTGCTGTGACCCAGACATCTACATCTATCTTCAATAAAGAATCAAAATGCAGATGCGTTGTCACCCGTGAGGACTAAGATGGAATGCCTCTTTTCCAGTAAAAGGGGTCTCCGGTTCGATTCAGTTCGGCCGACCCATTCATGCTGCAACCACAATATGGCTGTAGCATGGCTCTACCACGTAAATATCATAACTATAATAGAATCCAATAAGTGGCACTGTAGTCAAGTTATTATTAAATTCTATATTTTGGGACCAAAAGATATTATAATATATTATGATCATATTGATAATGTATGTTATGTTGATTTACCTCCTATTTATGACGCTATTACCTGGAAATTATTAAATTCTTTTAGTTCTATGAAGTCATCTTTTACTTTTATTAAGTCTAACTTTTGACTCTTTTGAGTTAGAGACTAAAGTATCAAAATCTCGAATGTCCTTAGTAGTTACATAAAAACTTCATCCTCCATTTGTCTACCCTAAGGTGGAGTTTTTCTTCAAATTATATGTCACTCTAAAGTAACACCTATTTTGTTTATAAAACAATCATAAAAATCGGTCCATAATTAGCGAAGATATCGACTAACATGCATACAAAAAACAGAATATTCACTGAATCCTCCTCCTTTTTTTGAAGTCAGCTATTAACTGCATCATGCCGGAAATCTTGCTGAGAAATTCAGCAATATTGATGCAATTTTATTGTGCAACATCTTGCAAAGTTAGTAAAAGTAGCTCATCTATGGTGGCAATTTGACTATGGTTATGGTAGTTAAAACTTCCCACAAACTTCCCGCTCATGAGCGATTTAAAGGCTACATGTGTTTCATCCTCACTTCTATAAAAAAAATTAAACTCACTTAAAAAAAAGTTTACAGCCACATGCGTTCTGTTATAAATACATAAAGCCGTTTTTAAATCATCAATAAACTACTGCGTATATCGATGAAATTCGTTTAAAACAAAGGCTGCGAGTTAATAAACTTCGCACGTTTCTGTTAATTGACTCCAAGCCTTTGTTTTGGACTGCGGGAATCCGAAAATCAGATAACGGCCAGTCGATGCTGTGTTATGTATCGGATTGCGTCGAAATATTCAACGGGGGTATGTTAAGGTTGTCTGAATGTGGGTTTTAATTTATATGACATGGGATGGGATTGTATGAAAAAAGTATCTAAAGAAAAAGAAATTTGCTCAAAGGTACATGTTTTTGAAAATATTTTCAAAACAAACATTTTAGAAAATGTCTCGAATTAGAAATTAAATCTGCTCATTGTGAAAAAAATGTAATCCTAAATGCATTTTGTTGTACGTACAAGATTTTTGTAGCTAATAATATCGAAGGAATATCATTTCGAAATGGTTAATAGATTAAAAAATTACGTTTGAAACATTACATTTTAATTCCTTAAAGCTAAAAAATAAATTCTGTAATTAATTTATTTTCAATTTAGTTTTTTATTTATTTTTTACTAAATATAATTATTTAATAACTTCCGACAGTACAAATAAACTTACAAAAGTTTTTCCATGTACCGCCGATTCGTAATCGATCATGTTCAATCGGTTCGCGTTGCGACAACTTATTTAATGACGTATATAAATGAGCTGCAGCTATATTAATTGTATAGTTGTAGCACGAATGGGTCGGCTCGACCGAAGGACCACGCTCTCACAGAATACCAGCGTGAAATAGCAGCTTAATGTTGCTGTGTTTCGTATGGTGAGTGTAGAGAACTGGAGACCCTTTTACTGGAAAAGAGGCATTCCATCTTAGTCCTAAAGGCTGTCAACGCATCTGCATTTTGATTCGCAAACGAGGATAGATGTAGATGTCTATGGGCCACAGCAACCACTTACCATCAGGTGGACTGTGTCTCGCTTGTCACGCTTGTCCTATAAAAAAAAAAACAAAATGTTTTTTAACTACGTATGTACCAAAGCAAAATATAGTTAGTATGTTAAATGAAAATTAGTAATTGAGATAATAATGTTATAATTGTGTGTATCGATGTATATATTTATTAGTAATTTTTAAGTATATTATGTGTTAGTGGATATAGTTTATATTTTAGTATAAATTATTAGTAGGTGTTATTAACAATTTGTCGATAAAATACTGTTTAAGTATATATTTAATATTTTTTCAGTTCATTTTTATTGGTTTGGAATTTGGTTCAAAAGAGCAGGAATTTGATATTGTAATCTAAATTTTCCATACATATTTTTTAGGGGTTGTCGAGTAAGCTTTGTATAAATACGGCTAATTTTAATTCTTCCTTGCCATAATTTTCAAGTAGCAATAAGTATTTCACTTTGCGTGTACTGGTAGTATTTTGCAATGATGGAAAAGACCATAAGTTTATTTTAATATTTATCTTTAATTTTGAGAGGGCTGATACATTTAAGGATGCGCAATTGTAGCTCGTATATTTTTTCAAGGTGGGTTTTATAAGTGCGTCCGTAACTGCTCAACCCATGCAGAAACTATTGATTCGCCTAGTGCGTTATATAGTAATAGTAACATCTGGTGGTACTTTACTCTTGATGAGATAAAATTTTGCTAGGATAGCTCGTAGCATCACATACAGCACTAGCATGGGCGGGGATAAATTATTTATCCCCGATTATATCTACTGACAAGAGACAAATATCTTGTTATGTCAAACGGGGAAGTATATCCCCGTTTGACATAACGATAATTTATATACCCCGTCCTTAGCATGGAGCCAAATTAAAGATAAAAATAATGCTTTTTGACATTTGAAGGGACAATTTTATCCTAGTTCATTGGACGTGGGTTGAAGTTTATATTCATACAAAAATCTATCTAAGTCTAAGTCTATTTTATCTACTGTGGATATTATATCCACCGGTGTGCCCATGCTCTATAAAATATTATCATGATAAAATAGCGCAGTTGGGTTATTCGCAACGGTAAACGATTCCCACCACAGTTGTGCCACACTCCTGACACCTAAATCGCAACGCTAAGCTACATATTAAGCATCTATTTCTTTTTCACAGAATACGTGCACCTTCGATAACTCCACCGATTTTTATCTCAAGCGAACATAAGCAGCGATGAGTTACGTGCCGTGGAGGCTACGAGACGAGCGGCACGATCAAATTAGTAGCGATAGGGCTGTGTATGGTAACTACGTAGTCAGTAATTGTTTACCCTCCGAAAATTGCTACGTAAAAACCATAAGTTTTCGTGGTTTTAAAATAAATCAGTACATTTTTAAACAGTTGGTCTAAAAGATTTACAAAAAAATGCATCGTCATCATTATTATTAACGCCTATCACAAGTCAACTGCTGAACATAGGCCTCCCCCAAGGTATGCCACAAAGCACTATCCCGAGTCATTTGAATCTGTTGACTTCCTGTATCTCTTACTAGGTCATCATTCTATCTAATGGAGTGCTTGCCCAACACTTGGTTCTCGGTACGGGGCTGTCTCGTGATTACCTTCCTACCTCATTGGGTGTCGATTCTTCGACTTATATGGCCAGTCTATTGCTACTTTAGCTTTCTGGTCCTCATTAGAATATCAATCATGCAGAGAGACTCCTAGCATATCCTTGCTCATAATTGTACAATGAAATTGATAAAATTACCCACTTTCAACTATTATGTAAAAAACAGTTATCTCTTGTAAATGGCATAGTCAAGGTTTTAATAGCAAGAAGATTGCCAAATAAAACATTAAATAAGCTTCGAAGTTCTATAAACTATAACATGAAAAGAATGTAGTAAAGTTGCTTTTCTGAATGGATGAAGCACTAAACTAGCACTAAAAATTATACGTCACACGCGCCGTTCATTGTGTGGCCACTCTCGCCTCAATGATTTTATATAGGACACCGTTGACAATAATATGTTCTCGGTCCTATTTATAACCAGACATATGTAATGAAGTTGTAGATGCATATTCATAAATAGATTGAGCGTAGAAGATTAAATTCACTTCGTCAACAGCGTTATTGCAGTACTATATGAGTTTGTGTCGAGATTTGGTCTCATTCATAAAATTTACTACATATGTATATAAGCAACAATACCACATGTTTTAGCCGCCTTCAAAAAATACTTAACACAACGGTATTTTGTTTGTGTATATATATATATATATATATATATATATATATATATATATATATATATATATATATATATATATATATATATATATATATATATATATATATATATTTGTGTGTGTGTGTGTGTGTGTGTGTGTGTGTGTGTGTGTGTGTGTGTGTGTGTGTGTCTTCTGATTCTTTTTTTTTATGAAATAGCTTAAATTTCAAGACTAGTCCCATATAAATTAGGACATATAGGACTTGTGATAATCCTTAGTTTACTCAAAAAGGTCGAGCAATAAAACCATTACACAGTGGGATACATTCACATGAAACACTCTTTCTCAATTCTTAAGCTAAATGCGAAACTAAAATCTTAAACCAAAATTTTGGAAAATTTCAAAACATTTGCAAATGAATACTCAAAATTGCTTGCAACAAAATATTAAATTTAGAGATCAAACAGATAAAGTTACGAGAATTATCTACGTCAACAATGAACGAATGATCTCTTTTAACATTTCCCGAAGGATGAACAGGTGTATTATGTTTTGCGAGGATCTTAGCCTTTAACCTTTTCAAATCCTTTGAATCCGTTAGACTTACCCTTGTCTCTTTATTTGAGTAGATAGGGTGCAGATGCGGTGATCCTTCCTATAAAATATTGCTTTAAAAACTGAAATAGTTCGTTACATAAAGCTCACTATTACAGTGTTTGTAACAATTGTTTCATAGTTTGTGGAAGCACATACATAATATTATAAAATTTTAAGTCATATTCTTCTTTCTTCTTCTTTTTTATCAGCTTGTGAAGATTCACTGCTGGACATCTTCTGCGACTGCAAGGCCCCTGTTTTTTTAGGGAGGATTGGCCTTAACGTTACGCTTAGCACGAGGATTAACGATCGCAGTACCAGACGTGAGCACCTTGACGCTGTTGCCCATTTTATTTATGTCGTAAAGGGGTTCAGAAGTTCAGAGCAATATAATTTATAGTAAAATAGTTGAAAGATTTTTTTGAATATATAGTATATTATACCGTGTAGTGGCGGTGTAAGAATATCCACTACCCATATCATCCCGTAGGTGTCGTAAGAGCTGACAGAGGGAAACAAATCAGACTGGCAGCGTCTTCCTAATAACGATTAAAAATATAAAAGCTGCCTTTTTCCCTAAAACAACCTATCAAAACTTATTACCTTTCTTGTATTTTTTCAACTGTCATCCTCTTATTTTTATTTTACTTTAATTCTTTAACATAATTGTATAATTTATATCTAGCTATTCAAAGGGCTTTTTCATCCAAAGTTTTTTAGTTAGTTTCGAGTCAATCATCAAGTAACTTAATAATGTTCATAGAAACTATTATACCCTATTTCACTCTCTAAGGGGGTGAACTTTGAAAATTCCTTTCGTAGTGGATGCAGAATGTCATAAACGTCATAATACAATATTTGTCATACAAACTTTGAACCCTCGTTTCAAAACCTTAAGAGTAAGTTTAAGAAAAAATAATAAATGGATATTATATTATTTTTTATTAAAGAGCATTTGCACATACACCCTAAAATAAAGTTTCATATAAACTGTAACACCCTATTTCACTTTCTTATGGTAAAATTTTCAAAAATCCTTTCTTAGTGGATGTCTACGTCTTAAAAGGCAGCTGTGTCCTAATTTCAGAATTATACGTCAAGCAGTTTTGGTTGTACGTTGACAGATGAGTTAGTCATTTTTTTTTGCGCCCAAAGCAAGGACTACCCTCCGGGAGCGGGGGAGGGAGGTGGTGAATGCTTGTAGCATACCACGCAGCCGGCTGCGTGGTTATGTGGGACTCACTATGAGGTGCCTACCCACTAAACACCACCTGTGGGACTGCCTTTGGCCTGTATGGCCTTTCTGCCGAATCAAAAGCGACCCCCCTTAGGGAAAGGGGGCGCATTGAGTTAGTCACTAAAGACATCCACTTTTATACACAAAAAAGTTCATATTTTTTATGGATTTTGAAATATTGGTATTTATATTTAAAAAAAAACAACAAAATTTAGATAAAGATCGCCACCCGAATCGTTCCAGGCTCAAACTTGGCCAAAACTGACTGCATTACCACGTTATGTAGTCAGCGTACAAATACGTTGAGTATAAAGTATCCAGAGTGGACATCGTAGCCACTATCTGTAATCGTTTGTTATATAGTTTTATCACAGTTTAAAGAATGGTTTGACTTAACAATAAGTAAACGTTTATGTAACTCTAACCCGAGCTATTATCAGCATTCACGCTTTCGCCGCAGAATGTTCTATGGCTTCCTGCGTTTATTTCTATGGTGGATAGAAAATATATAAGGTTTTTTGATTATTATATTAGTAAGTGTCACATTACAGTTTAAAAGAACTTATATAATATTTGACTCATGAACAATGCTTGTTGTTCATGAAGCATTATGATGAATACCATAAGAGATAATACCAGTGTAATAAGTGAATGCCTCGTTTCACGAAAAAGGGTCTTCATACTCACCATACGAATCACAGCAGCATTAAGCGCGTAGCGTATTCTTAGGCGTGATAGCTCGCTAAATTTCACAGAACTCGAGCAACTCGGGTTCGATCCCCGCCGGCACCAATGAAATTGTTAATTGCAATTTTAAGTGGTGATTTACGTCGTGTTCGGCGGTTAAGGAAAAAACGTGAGGAAACCTGCACGTCTGAGAATTTAAAAAAAATACGAAGACATTTGAAGTTCGCCAACTCGCATTGGGGCAGCGCGTCGTACATTTCCTTGCCCTAAAACCCTCTCAGAAATGAAAGGAGGCCTGTGCCCAGCAGTGAACGTATATAGGCTGTAACTTTAACTTACTTTATTCTGGCTACAGTAGGCTACAACTTACCATAGTGCCATGGCGTTGTCGCACAAAATCGTGTAAGTGGCAGCTACGTATTTGAAAGTAGCGCAATGTCACATCCACTTAATGCCGCAAGTCTGTGACATTTAATGTCTGCCGGCAATGGCAAGACATTTAACGTTCTCGAAATAATCTAATTCACAGACTAGTAAGCCGTAAAGAAAGATAGACGGAACCATAGACTGAGAATATACTGGTTCTAAGTCTATGGACGGAACACAGCGTACATTTCAAACGACGCCGAAACCTTGCTCAACTATTTGACACGCACTCACGCACACATCTTTCTTCTTTCTTTCTTTAACACGTTCATGCACGCACTTCAATATCGTAGCTCTATGCGGTATTGCACATGATTTTTTCATACAAACTAAATCGGCGTCTAATGACGCTGTGCAAATAGCTGATAATATTAGTATTAAAATATTTTGCGCTGCCGTCCTAAGACGTTGACGTTTATATATGCTATTCTTCAAAAATGATATATAAAAATTTGTGCAATAGCAAAACAATTAGCTTTGTTTATGCCATTCAAAACAAATAGTACAAAGTGCTGGTTTCTCAGGACAACCCTTGCACCTAAGGCCTGTCTATCGTCTAACTTTTTTTGGCACACATTTTTACATTTCATGTAATTTGTGGTTTTCTTTGACCCTTCTTTAACGGGTGTTTTTTCAGGGCAGTGGCCATGCCCGGTATTATTCTCATCATTGTTAGATGAAAATATAACAGATATCTCTCTGAGTCTATTGTCATGTTTGTTGCGCTGTGCCAGCAACATATTCGGCTTGATATTGGATGATAAATGTATGAGTGACCTTATCAAACTATCTCTGAAAGTGAGAAAATCATATCGTTTATCGTTGTTTTTATGTTAATATTCCATGTGAACATAAAATCGGTGCACGCGATACCCTCGCGATGCGCACAAGTCGACTGATGTAATTAAACTTCTCATGCGAAACGACGTATAGTGACGTTGTGCGATAACAAAGTAGGTACTTAGTACCAGGGTGGAACACCATTAAAGAAAGCAAAAAAAAATCGGTGCAGTGTGGCACGACAATTTTCAGAATTCGATATGTTGTGGCACAGTTATCCCACTTTAAAATATTGGTATGGCCAGACACCGTACCATTACGTTGTGCTCAATAAATCGAGTTATTGCTGAACGTAATAATACGTCGTGCTATATCATATGCAAGTATATATACATTAAACCATCTTGTTGGTAGCAAATGATTTTAGATGCATATGTATTCGTGAGTCCATGTTATTGCAATAATTAAAATATCTGTTTGGCTTGCTTTAGACGTTACTTGAAATGAATGCAGCGCTCTTTCTTTAATGATCTGAGATGTCACTAATATTATGAACATCCAAAATCGGAACAATAGGAGAAGACACGGATATACGTATTCCCCGTACGCCTATTTCCCGTACTAGATATCCGTTAGTAAAGCTGTTTAGGTGGAAAGTTGCGGAAAGAATTGAAATTATGAAGTAATTTCCTTTTATTTATCAATAGTTTAAAAACGGATGGCAGCGACACTCTCTTCCGGTTCTTAATGAACCGCCTAAGTCTTTGATCAAAAACCTGATTTTACCATAAGCCTGCGACAGATATAACCTATCATTAACTCTCACGCCTGTTACCCAGAGGGGTATGCAGAGACTACAGACTTCCATTTAGTATGATCTTGACATAAACGTTTTTGTCACTCTTGCCTCAGTTGTTCAAACAAACGAAGCATTCGTTTCTTAATCCTAGTCACATCTTCTTACATCACTCAATTTTTCTTCGCAGGTCTACTGCTGGATCGCTTTTCCTATTATACCGACTGTGTGACCTTAGCTTTAAGGTTTGGTTTGGTTTCCTCTTTAGAATTTTATTTCCAAAAAATCAAGTCATTTAATGTGTAGTATGGAGTAGGTAACTGTTAGTTAAAATAATTTCAGTAATAAAAAATAAATGCGTGATGGCGATGTAGATATGTAGAATATCCACTACCCCATATCATCCCGTGGGTATCGTAAGAGGCGACAGAGGGAAACAAATAAGGAGATGGGCAGCAACGACTAAAAATAATGCGGTTTGCCAACCGCTTGTTAAGCATGGCAACTATGGCAAATAACAAAATTGTTGGCTAATAATTAAACAAGAGTGAAGCCGTCTAATCTAAGGTCTGTTCTCTTTGCGACTCTTTTCCTGCTGCACATCAATGACCAACTTCTACCAGTTATTGTTGGGTATGCAGATGACTGCACAGTCACAGAGAGATTCATGTCCAGTGCTAAAGACGGAGGGGCAGTAATACGTTAATTTAGAGAGGCCATGGAGGAGCGGATAAATGCGACCTAAAGACTTGTCTATCAATGAGGTGACCACAATCTGGTTTCTTTCAACGTCAAAACGCAGGCCTGTCTGTTCTCTTCAAAACGGAGTCCGTTTGATCTGACTCCTACTTTCCGAGGTACATCTGTAGAGGTTACTGATGATCTTGAGCTTCTCGGTATACAGTTGAGTGCTAACCTCAACTTTGGAGCTAACATTGAGTCAAAAGCACAAACTGCGGCTAAAAAACTAGGTATTCTAAACAAGATAAAGCAATACTTTACGCTTGGAAAGCTCAAGTCCGTACATGCATGGAGTATTGTAGTCACCTTTGGGATGGCTCAGTAAAATATCAACTTGCCGCACTCAACTCAGTGGAACGCAGAGCCAAGAGGCTTTTTAGCGACAAAAAGCTAGTGGAAACTAAGCTTTGCAGCTTAGCTTACCGCCGCCATGTTGCTTGTTTGTCGGTCTTCTACATATTGTACTTCGGAGAGTGTGCCTATGAGCTTCATAAGCTCATACCGCCATCTCCATCTTCCTATAGGAGTACCAGACGTACTGCAGGTTACCAGCCTCACTTGTTTGACATTCCGAATATTCGAACTAAGCGCTATAAGTCGTCTTGCGTATAATGCGTGGAATGCCCTGCCGGCGTTTGTTTTTCTGCGTGCCTATGACCTGGACCTCTTCAAGGTGTTTACAGGCGTGTTAACAGGCTTCTTCTGGGCAAACTCGCTCCATTGTAGACCTCATCTTTGTCCTCGGGCCAGATTGAGGTCAAGAGTGAGCCCATTTTTATTAAATGGTGCCGATATAACCGGAAAGTCATTTAGTTTTTAACCGACGAAAAAAAGGAGGAGGTTCTCAAGTCGACGCCTATATTTTTTGTTCTTTTATGTATGACCACGCATAACTTTTTACAGAGTAGTCCGATTTGGATAGTTATTTTTTTTGAATAGGGTATACCTCGAAATTGGTTCCATATAAATTTGATCAAGATCTGACCAATAGTTTTTGAGTTATCTTTAACAATATTGAAATCGGTTGTACAAAATTTTTAATTTTTAATTATTATTATTTCTAAGGTTTTTATAAACTTCAAGTAACAAAGACAGTTTATTTTTTTCGTTTTTTTCTTTTAATGAGTCAGAATAAACAACTCATAAATTTCTTCTTTGTGCAATTTAAGTAAAAATATAAAGTAATCAGGAAGTAATGTCGCAAAACACCTTTAAAGAGACAAAAGCTCCAAAAAGTCATTTGTTATTTAAGCGCGCTCTTAACCCCAAGGGGCAAAACATTTTCTGACAAATTACAGCAATCTTTTTGAATTCTTTGTGTACTTGAGATTTTTTTCACAACATTGGGGAGAAAAATGAGTCGCCAATAGAAATAATGGAAATTGTTTTCTTTAGCCCTTGGACCAACCGAACTCAGATAAAATAGGCAACAGATGCATGAGATGCGTTATCACCTCTTACGATTAAGATTAAAAGCATCGCAGCCCTTCATAATTCTGGCGCTCTTACAATTCAAATTAAAACACATCAGTGGGTTCACTGCTATTTGGTGACTAGAATAGGTATGAGGCTGATACCAACTCTGAGAAAATCCTGATAGAAAAGGATCACTTCGGAAACCACCTTGCGTTCTCTTTTTTCGTTGGTTCAAAAAATACCTCTATTCTGGGAAGAATCAGCACGAAACCCAGCGGGACTTGTCAACCCGTCTAATGAGCGTAGCAACTATATCAAATATCCCAAATATGAGGCATTCTATGGAGTGCCTATGTTTAATAGTGGACTTTTGATACGCTGTAAGGAATGAATGAATGAACCTAGTATCTATGCCTTAAAATTATTATTTTTTACAAAATATGGTTTTTACAGATAGTGGCTGTAAGAAAACCCATCACAATGTGCCGTATTGTGGATGATAAAGATGACATAGTACAGTACGACTATGGGAAAACCAGAAAGATCAAATAGCATTCCATGAATGGCGTCATTACTGCTTTATAAAATAATATATGTAAAATATATTAAAGTGACGTGAAAAACCCTGATATAAAATCGATATTAATAAGATATAAATAAGCTAGAAATAAAAAACATGCGTGAGTGTCATGGAACACTCGGTTGGAACGAAGTTCCTTTCATAGTATATTATTATTCATAAACGTATTATATTGTGGCCGTGGAAGGAAAAGGGGAGATGTCCCGCCGGGCAAGGTATTCTGCCCGGGGAGCGGCCAACGCTCCATGTGGTAGTTCGGAGCTATTCTATATAATATACTGCATTTACTTTGGAACTTTGATAGCGTGATTTAGGCTTCGATGTGTTTTCGCTTGTGGCGCGACGACAGCACCGCCACGATATTACAACAAATATATCATAAACAAATACAAATAAATGAATTATTAGCGTCTATTAAAATGAAGCGTTATATAAAATAATATTTTTTTAGCAAGATAAGAAAAAGTGCGAGGTAGATGGATATTATTCCATCTCGCTCGCACTATAGAAAAGAGGTCGTGACGGAATCTTACACTTTTCTCGCCTAGCCCCATCCACCAAATTCGTAACTTGCGATAAGGAAGTTCCAAAACCCAAACTAGCGGGAGAAAACAAGTAAGTAGAGCGACAGCTTTTCGTTATCACATCCAGCAGTAGAATGGATGTGTCTCATTATCTCTGTATTTTTTTCTATCTAAAGGGTAAAACCAACTAGTATAATAACAAGTTACTAGACATTTTATTTTAGACTATATAGTAGACAACGCTACTGTAGCCTTACCTGTTTAAAGTTTGTTGCAATCACTTACAAACAGATGGACTGACTGTAAGTTCGTTTGTAACTTTAGTTTTTTATAAAAATACAAAATATCGGATTACAAAAATATAAAATATGAGCACAAGCCCTAAGAACAAAATAAAGTTCTCTTGATTTTCATAAAAGACTTTTATTAAATATTTATAAAACTTAAATAAAAAATAATAAGGTTCTTTTGTAAATCTTTTGATGATCAATGTTCACAAGATTATTTCTTTTGTATCGATTTGATTCTTGGCGCTGCAACACTACGATATTGAATTCAGGATCGGGTGCCAACATGATTTCGAATTTGTGCGTGTTCGTCCACATTATGATAACTTCATCAACGGGATCCTAAAATATTATTTATACGTGGTAAAGCCATACAGCTATATTATGGTTGTAGCACGAATGGGTCGATTCGGAAGACTGGGGAAGGACCACGCTCACAGAATACCAGCGAAATAACAGCTTCATGTTGCTATGTGCTGTGTCAGGCATTTTGTCTACCCTTGTATCGTTTTTGAAAAAGAATAAAAGTTAGTATATACAAAGTATTATTAAAATATTATGGCTGATCAATTAAAGACCGACTATTACGATGATATCCCGAACGTCAGTCTGAGCGAGATTAGAATGGCTCTCCAGCACCTTAAAACGGCAAGGCCCAGGCGAGATCGAATTATAAGGAGCTTCAAGCGGGTGAAAACCAGAAATTGAAGTCCTTCAGAAGCTCTTTAATTCCGTCCTCCATGGTGGCACTACTCCGGAGGCGTGGAGCAGAAGTGTGGTGGTCTTGTTCCTCAAGAAAGGTGACAACGCTCTCTTGAAGAACTAAAAGATTTTTCACCATGGACCACATACATTCCCGTCGACTAATTGTACAGAATTTCGAAGAGTACAATCTGCTACTTTGTCTTGCGTATGTAGACCATGAGGAAAGCCTTTGATTCCGTCAAAATTGGGCAGTGCTACAGTCCTCTCAGCGGTACCAAGTTGAATGTCGGTATATCGAAGTGCTGAAGTGTTTTCCAGTGCAGAAACAGAGTACGAAACCTATCCAACTGCAGAGAGGTGTAAGACAGGGTGACGTTATATCCCGAAACTCTTCGCAGCTGCATTGGAAGCAGTTTTGTTAATGCCGAGTACATCACTCACCTTCAATTTGCTGACGATATAGTCCTTATGGCAGAATCGCTGGAGGATCTAAGCATCATGTTCTATGGCCTCAATAGTGCTTCTCAAAACAAAAGTCATGTGTAACAAAACAAAAGTCATGTATAACGTTAATGTCACACCTATACTGGTAGTTGTTGGGAGCACTAACCTCTAAGTTGTTGACGAATATGTTTACTTGGGACAAATAGTCCGACTACGTAAGTCCAACTTCGATCAAGAGGTCATTCGACGGATTCATATCGGCGGGTCAGTGTTCGGGATATTAGTCGATGGATGTAGGTGGCTCAGGACCGTGCTTTGTGGCATTCCTTGGGGGAGGCCTATGTTGAACGATGATGAATTAAATACTATATGATTGAGGCCTTTCTTCAGCAGTGGACTTTTGATAGGCAGTAACAATAACGGGACATAACTTTTTGTCGGTCACCTTGTTTGGTAATTAGCTGGCTATGCACAGTTAACTAACTATATATTATAGGTGAGAACGATGTCTTGGAAGAAATTAATACGCTGTGCTGTTGAGATCAGACGAGAGACCCGGGAGCAGCTACGGGACGTTTAAATGCTGTAACTCTCCTTTTTGTATAAGTAAATTAACGTATTTTAATTTCTTTACAGTTTTCATAAGTCACTCATCCTCTAAATCCTTTAACAGATTAATCTTGATTACTAAAAAAGATAATCTTGATTACTCTATAGTCTGTTCCAATCTTAATTATATTCACAAATACATATAAGTTTTACAAAATTGTATGTAAATATTTTTAGGAAATATATTGAAAAGCTTATAGTATTAGTTGAATAAGTATTATTTCTGTATTATTAAGGACTAGCTGTTCCCTGACTTACCCGCCTGGAATTTGTTACGATTTGATTTTAATTTTTGCGCGGAACCCTAATTTTATACTAAAATAAAAGTAGCCTAAGTTACTCCTTATAACATCAGCTATCTACCAGTGAAAATCCCATCAAAATCGGTCCAGCTGTTTCGAGATTAGCCGGAACGAACAGACAAACAGACAGACACACAGATAGACAAAAATTTAAAACATTGTTTTTTTTTGTTTACTCCTACAGAACACTAGTGTAAAGCTGTCGTATTTTGTATGGTGAGTGTAGAGAACCGGATACCCTTTTACTGGTAACGAGACATTCCTTCTTAGATTTTAGGAGTGACAACGAAATTGCATTTTGATTTTAATCAAACATAGATTTAGATTTCTATGGGCCATAATATCCACTTACCATCAGGGCTGTGCACGCTTGTCAGCCTTATTCTAAAAATAAGTCTAAGGACTTAGCATTTGTAATTTTTTATTGATAGTACTTGAATTGAAATACGATTAGTGTCTTAAACGAAA
>JAGSMP010001588.1:0-69492 GCA_029286625.1 Parnassius orleans
TAGTGTAAAGCTGTCGTATTTTGTATGGTGAGTGTAGAGAACCGGATACCCTTTTACTGGTAACGAGACATTCCTTCTTAGATTTTAGGAGTGACAACGAAATTGCATTTTGATTTTAATCAAACATAGATTTAGATTTCTATGGGCCATAATATCCACTTACCATCAGGGCTGTGCACGCTTGTCAGCCTTATTCTAAAAATAAGTCTAAGGACTTAGCATTTGTAATTTTTTATTGATAGTACTTGAATTGAAATACGATTAGTGTCTTAAACGAGAATTTATTTCATTACTCTAAAAACTTTCTGCAGTTCTAAACAATTTATCGGACTCCAATTGTACGTAGTTAAAATCCCACCGTAAAATTTAAACGTGGCAGAGCCATGCTGCAGCTATATTACTGGTATAGTTTTAGCACGAATGGGTCGGTTCGACCTGGGAAGAACCACGCCCTCACAGAATACCAGCGTAAAATAGCAGCTTAACGCTTCTGTGTATCGTATGTTTAGTGTAGAGAACCGGAGACCCTTTTTACTGGAAACGAGGCATTCCATCTTAGCTATCACGGGTGACAACGCATTTGCATTTTGATTCGTAATCGAGGATAGATGTAGATGTCTATGGGCCGCAGCAACCACTTACCATCAGGTGGACTGTGTGCTCGCTTGTCACCCTTATCCAAAAAAAAACAATTATACCGTGTATACCTCCAAGTGCCGAGTACAGGCCTCTACTACAAATAAATGTTGAAATAAGGTAAGATTTTTGTGTTTCTAATATTATAATTTCTGGGAGGTTTTCCTTCCATGAAATTGTCAAGTTAGTGTTTTACACCATTACATTGAACTTCTATTTAGCGTTGGTAGACTTTATTTTCTCTCGAAATTTCCATAATCAAATGCAGTTTTCATCGTGATACTTTCATGATGTGGAAAAACAAAGAAAGTAACTTTATTGATTGTTACAAAACCATACGCAGACATAACCTAAATATACAGAAAATTAATGAAAAATATGTATAGAAATAATTTATTGGATTGCAAGGAAAAACCATCTATTCAGCATTATGCTGAGTATAAACAACAAAACAAATTGCAATTAACAATTAAAATGTCTCAATATCGAGGATATTTAAATACATTATAATGACAAGAAAGTTAAACCGTAGTGTCGGTGTAAGAATATTCCATTTACTATAATATATAATATCCTTTCAATATCGACCAGTGGTGATCATGAGAGTCAATATAGGAAACAAACCAGGGATGAGCTGCAGCGTCTTTTTAATAACAACTAAAAATTAAAACTTCGATTGGTAACCTGTCTGTCAAGCGTGACTATAAGACAATCGATGGGGAGGCCTTAGTTAAGCAGTGGATTTTGGATAGGCTGTCATATATACATAATATTATATACAAGAATTCCTCACAGTATTGGATCAGTGCTTTAAGAGAGTACATTAGTAGCACTCGTGAACGAGTGCTTCTAATGTACGATTGTACGCACGATTCCCGCTTTTCTTCTAAAATCAAAAAGAATTGCTTTTTATACTCGTATTTGTTACAAGCACTCGCATTTAAGTACAACTAATGTACTTTAAGATAATGTAAACCGGCCATAAGAATTCACCCGATAGTAAGTGGCTAGGCACTTACCTTAAATTTTCTGTATTAACCGACTTCAATAAAATATTATAAAAAGGTTTTATTTTCGGCGTAGGATGTTTTTTTTTTAATATTGTTTGATCGTGTTTACATTGATTTTTCGGAAACTGTTGAACTTATTGAAGATTCTTTTTTATAGGCTATATACATCAATAGTGGTTGTATTTAAGTTTGAAAAAAAGTCCCAACCCTAACGGTAGAATAATAGGGAATGAAGTTTTTATTGTAACTATTTAAAGACATTCCAGGTGGTGCCTTGAGCTTGTGATAATAGTTTATCCCCAATAAAACTTTGAATAAAAAGTAACACTCGAATATTGTCCAACCGAAGGCCGAAGTCGATTAATTGGCTATCGCCACAAACTTCGTCTAAAGCCGAAGGCTTAAAAACCCTAAGAAATTTAGTTCAAGATTATCTAAAATGAACAATGTAAATGATTTAAAATTTTTTAAATAATGGTTTATATTGACTGTATAATATTAAACGGTAATTTTAATCATTTTTAGAAGTAAATCTAGACGTGATTAAAATAGCGTCGCCAAGTCCATCGCGCTCTCCGTCATTCATAACAGTTTGTTAAATTTTTTTTTTTTATAGGAGAGGGGGCAAACGAGCATGCGGTTCACCTGATGTTAAGTGACTACCGCCGCCCATGAACAACTGCAACACCAGGGGAATTGCAGATGCGTTGCCGGCCTTTAAGAAGGAGTAGGCTCTTTTCTGAAGGTCCCAAGTCGTATCGGTCCGGAAAAATCGCTGTGGTAATCGGTTCCACAAGAAGTTGTGTGAGGAAGAAAACTTCTAAATCGCACAGTGGTGGACCGCCAATCATCCAGATGGTATGGATGGTATCGCGAGTTTTGTCGCGATGTGCGATGGTGAAACTGAGCGGCTGAATTAGTCCGAACAATTCCTCAGAGCACTCCCGTGGTACATGCGATAAAATACGCAAAGAGATGCAACATCCTACGCAGCTAGTGAGTCGGCCGATCGAAAGAACTCGGTCGTCGACGATTCGATCCGCTCTGCGCTGAATGCGGTCAAGTGGAAGGAGCTGGCACTGGGGAGCCTGCCCAGAGATGGGAACAGTATTCCATGAGGCCGAACTGCACCTTGTAAAGTTGCAGGCGGTGTGCCGGCATGAAATACGCCCGCTCTACTGAGCACGCCAAGCTTTTAGAGGCTAATTTGGCCTTCTCTTCCAAGTGACCACGAAACTGCACGTCACTCGATATGTCAACGCCGAGGATTCCGATACTGGCTGAGGCAACAAGGGAGGCCGAAACTGAGGAGATACGACAAAGGGTTCTTTTAGCGGTAAACGCGCAAACTTGTGTCTTCTGGGGATTGAACTGGACTAGATTTAGTCGTTTCCAATCCGAGACTTTGTTCAACAAAGTCTCGACTTCAGACACAAGTTTGTTCCGGTACTCGGCGACGTTTTCCGAGAAATATTGGCATGGTTGGTATAGAGCATCACCAGTGCTGTCATCCGCATAGCAATGAATGTTACCGGTTTGCAACATATCATTGATATGCGAAGAAACAACGTTGGTGATAGCACGCAACCTGTGGAACACCAGCGTTAATAGTCTTGTAATCGGAGCGCACCGTCTACTACGACCTTGATGCTCCGATCAGCCAGAAAACTGGTGATCAATTGCACAATTTCTCAGGAAGCCCATAGGAAGGACGCTTCGAAAGAAGCGCTTTGTGCCAGAACCCGATCGAAGGCCTTCGCTATGTCAAACTAACGGCCAATGCCTCCCCTTGGACTCGATCGCCTGTGCCCATCTATGTGTTAGGTAAACAAGAAGATCACCAGCTGAGCGACCCCGACGGAAACCGTACTGGCAGTCACTAATCAGCTGGTGCTCCTCAAATACCGCATGAGCTGGCAGTTAATAATGGACTCCATTATTTTCGAGAACAAGGAGGTGATGGCGATAGGCCTGTAATTGGACGGATCAGGCGGTTACCTTTTGGGGATCAGGTGCACAGCTGTCTTCCATGAATTCAGGACAACGCCTAGGGAGTAGGAGTACCGAAAAGACGCGTTAGAACCGGTGCCAACTCTGGAGCGCACGTCCTCAACAATTGGCGGGATTCCATCAGGCCCACTCGACTTGTGGATGTTCAGGGAGGGAGTGCTGCGTACTGAGCACTGTGTGAATCGCACATCAGGCATAGAGCACTCACACTGCAGGATGGTCGGCGGTGTGTTCCCCCTGTCATCAAGAGTCGAGTTGGACGCAAAAAGGGAGCCTAAAAGGTCGGCTTTCTCTTTTGCGTCTGTGCAGAGATGGTAGTGATGGCTTACAGAAATTCCCTTGGACAGCGAGAGACCAGAATGCACGGGTTCCCGAAGGAAGGCGAACTAGTTTCTCGCCAATTCTGCCCATGTGCTCTGACTTTGCCTTGGCAATAACTCTTTTGAAGGACCTGGAGGCAAAGTTATACTTCTTTTTAAGTATGCTGGTGTTTACATCCCGAGCCGCCGAAGCCTCAGCCCAGGCCTGATAACACTCCTGCTTACTGCGTAATGCAGTCTTACAGGAGCGACCAAACCAAGGCTGCGATCTGCCACCGATGGGTACCACAGATGATGGAATAAATAGTTCCATTCCTGTAGCACCACATCGGTGACAGATTCAACAACAACGCTAGGATCATCCGGCGAAAAGCAAACCCGCCCCATGGGTAGGATGCAAAGAAAGACCGCATTCCATCCCAATCCGCCAACCTGTAATGCCAAACACGGCGGCAACCTGCAGAACGCAACCGCGAGGCGTGGGTGACACCACCGGATCAGACAATGATCCGAAGAGCCAAGAGGGCATCGACGAAACCTGATATCCGTCCGGATGTGAGGTCAGCAGAAGGTCCAACAGGGAAGGTGTATGATCGTCCACATCTGGAATCCGCGTATGCAAAGTAACCATAATCGGACCATGCCAAACAAGTCATAAACAGATCTCCCGCATGATCGGTTAAACGTGAACCGAGCCATTCAGCGTGGTGGGCGTTAAAATCGCCAAGTATCACGATGGGATCTGTTGGCAAGAAATCTGTAGCCATTTGGACGTGGTCGATGAGTCGGTCTGTGTCGGCATTACCGCTATGGGACCTATACAGGCACCCGTAGACGCGGGGATGGTCGTCGCTGTCTACGCGCAGCCATAGGATGGATAGGTCCGTACCTTCAAGACTGCCGAGGCGTCGAGAACAGATATCCTCTCCGACGTATACGCAAACTCCAGCCGGGGCACAAAGTGTTCTAATTTGTACCCCGGGTGGAAACGAATATCAGCCGGAGGACACCACGTCTCGGTCAAAAGAGCAAGGCCAGCTTCGCCGTCTCTAGATGGTAGTGGACGGCGTTAAGGTTCAGTGAAGTCCCCTGATGTTGCAGAAGTCCACGGATAGCGTGGTAGGGGTCGCCATGGTTTTGCTCTGTTTGCCCCGTGCAGTGTTAGTATAGAGCGGATTTTGCCCCCTCCAGAATACATGGGGCAGCCTGAGCACCCACGCTCAGGAAGAGGTAAGCTTGACCGTGGATGCTCGGTGAGGATTCTCCATTACCAGGGTGCTGGTACCCTCCTGGGGTAGTTCTTTCTTTTTAAATTCCGCTACCATGTTATGTGATTAGGCCTCCGGCCACCTGCACTAACCAAGCGAAACGCAGAAACCAGCTCTACTTTACGTTAGTATTCTGTGAGGTCGTGGTACCGCCCCGGTTCGAGCCGGCCCATCCATGCTACAGCAGAAGCTGCAGCGCGGCTCTACCACTAAACTAACTACAAATTTCAGCGCTTGCTAGAAATCTTCGCCTTCAGCTAAAACCGCCCATTTTGGTCAAAGCCGAATTTTTACCTATGTAATTTTTTTATTGTGCCTAATCCGAAGCTAAGCTTGAATCTTCGGTCGAGACGACAATCGAGAAAAAAGTAAAAATAATAAAATAATTTCCACGTACTAACTTTTAGGTGCTAACCTAGTGTTTCAAAGGATTGAAACCCAACTTCTTATTTTTTTGAAATCGGTTTTACTTTTTGTTAAAAGTTAAATTCTTTTTTCTTAAATGATAGCCCGTTGCGTTTATAACTAGACAAAAAAAAAAAAAAAAAAAACATTCATAAGAGCGAGCGAAAATTAAATCCAGCTATTTTGGCTTGTTGTATTGTGAAATTTGTCTCTTGCATGGAACTAAATGCTTGCCCAGCGTTATAATTAATGGTAATTTATTACGATTGATATTTATGGATATTAATTTTTTTTGCGCGGAATACTAATTCATTTTCTAAAATAAAAGTAGCCCAAGTTACTCCTTATAACATTAGCTATTTGCCAGTGAAAGTCCCGTCAAAATCGGTCCAGCCGTTTCGGAGATTAGCGGAACAAACAGACAGACAGACAGACAAAAATTTAAAAAATTGTGTTTTTGTTATAACTACTGTACATAATTTCATATGCATTTAGTTAAAAGCTGTTATTTTGACATTACAAACAGACACTTCAATTTTATTTATTTGTATAGATATATCATCCAGCTCAATGTCGCTCAGCGAGGCATGGAGAGTGCTATGCTCGGCGTTTCTCTGCATGATAAACTTAGAAATGAGGATATCCGCAGTAGAATCAGAGTAACTGACATAGCCTAACGGATTAGTAAGCTGATGTGGCAATGGGCCGGTCATATAGCTCGAAGAACCGACAACCGATGGGGATGTAAGTGTCTCAGTGGCAGCCTCATGCCGGTATGCGAAGTGGGGCGGCCCCAGTATGCAGTAACAACCTGTAAGACAAGCAGGAAGTCAGGAAGTGCAGTGCAGTGCAGGTGGCTCAGGACCGTGCTTTGTGGCATTCTTAGGGGGAGCCTATGTTCAGCAGTGTACTTACGAAGGGATGTAATGAGAGAGATGTAATGATGATGATGATATCATCCATTCTATTAATCCATTACAGGGCTTATAGGAATTTTCCATAGTTGCCACGTTTGGCAAGCTGGTTGTAACCACAGTGTTATTTGCGTTATTATTAGAAAGATGCCGCTGCCAATTTTCTGTTTTAGTATCCCTCTGTCGCCTCTTATGACACCTACGGGATGATATGGGGTAGTGGATATTATTACAACACTTCACGGTAAATTTTACTATTACTTATTTTACTAGTAGAGCCACGCTGCAGCTATATTATGGTTGTGTCGGTCTATGTATGGGTTGGCACGACCGGGAAGGACCTCGCTCTCACAGAATATTAGCGTGATGCAGTGTTTCGTATGGTAAGTGTAGAGAACCGGAGACCTTTTTTACTGAAAACGAGGTATTCCATCGTAGTCCTCAGGGGTGACAACTCATCTGGCATGCGTTGTCACCCCTGAGGACTGCGATGCACATTTTGATTCTTAATCGAAGATGAGACAAAATGCAGATTTTGATTCTTAATCGAAGATAAATGTAGATGTCTATAGGCCATAGCATCCACTTACCATCAGGTGCATCTACCCTCGATCAACAAACAAAATGCAGATGTTTCCAGAAAAAGAGTTTCCGGCTCTATATTTATTTCTATTTATGTATTCTTAATTGTACACCTTAATTAAAAAGATCACAAAGGGCTAAATTAATGCCTTTTGGCATTCTCTTCCAGTCAACACAAATAAGACTCAAACGAGTAATGAAATACAAGAAGAACGCGAGTAAAAAGAGTAACGCGACATAAAATTTGAAGTAGTAAAAGCCAAAATGTTGAGCCGCTCTTACATTGTTTCGTCGTGTACGGGACAAATGTACTGCCTCTTGTATGTCCAACTCAACACTATTGAGTTATACCTGAGTACATGTGTGTATTAGTTTCATTCCTTTTCCTACCAACCGAGGTTAACTTAAATCTAAACAACGCCTCATTAATAGATCTAAATAAAATTGAAGTGTCTGCCTGTAATATCTATATAACTTATTTTATCGAGCATAAGAAGTTATTTGAATGCCATTAAGACACATTCTAAGACATGAATAATGATTTGTAAAATTTTTGTCTTTCTGTCTGTCTATTCGGGCTAATCGTCGAAATTCAATGTCGTCGTTAAAGAGCAATGTGAGATGTGATTTAACCCATATTTTATCTGAAAAATTTGGATATTTTGTGAAATGGAAAAATAATAAAATATTGATTTGATGATTATTTTAAATAATGTAAATGGCGCATTTATACATCCCACTCAGGTTAGCCGGGGCGGGTCACTATTTTATAATTATTTACAAAGACAAAATCATCTCAAAGAGATACAGTGTCAAAAAATACCTTATACCAATTTTTTATATTGAAAACCATTAATTAATTGTAAAGTGGCTTCACACCATACCGAGCACGTTTACTTATTAGCGTGTCCAGTTATTACTCTAGGACACTTTGAACATAGTTAATGAAATTTTGCGAGCTTGTAAGTCCCGGCTTACGAGTATACTGGCTCAAGAACATACTAGCTGTTTCTCTTGAGCTTAGTTCGAGCTTCACTTAATTGTTGCCTTCAAAGCGAAAAGGCAGCCTCTGTATATGAAAGTTTGACGCATACAAAGTATGTTTTATATAAATACCTTTTGATTATTTGATATTTCATTTTATGATATTTGATTTGCTCTCATTTTAGCTTGGTATAAAATACAAGCAACTCAACAAAATATTAGTAGTGTTACGTTATAGGCTGTGGTTCCATAAATTTGTGTAATTTTTATATTTTATTATATTTTATTTACTACTAGCTATTATCACGACTTCGCCCGCGTGTAATTTCGAGTTTTAAATTTTTGCGTTGAACCCTAATTCTTTTTCTAAAATAAAAGTAGCAAGTTACGCCTTATCATCAGCTATCTGTCAGTGAAAGTCCGATCAAAGTCCAGCCATTTGGAGATTATCCGGAATAAACAGATAGACAGACAGACAAAATTTTAAAATTGTGTTTTGTTATATGTACCATATACTTTCATATGCATGTAGTAAAAGCTGTTAATTTGACATATAATAGACACTTCAATTTTATTTATTTGTATAGATATAGATTTATAGATTTATACCCTTTTACCTTTCTACATAAGCTTTCTTACTTATAAATTAAATAAAATAAATTATTAAAACAAGCCTTTCAAAATTTTCAGTAAATTTTTAAAATGTTATTTCAATACTGCTTTTTTCTATAGAATAAGTGTTACAAAAGAGCACACAGTCCACCTGATGGTAAGTGCATGCATGGTCCATATAGATATTTATCTACCATCGATCAACAATCAAGATGCGATAAGGGTCTCCGGCTCTCTATACTTATCATACGAAACGCAGGGAATTAAGCTGCTATTTTAGTCTGGTAGTCTGGTAGAGCGTGACCCTTCAACACATTCGACACAATCGTGCTTCAATCATAATATAGCTGCAGCATGGCTCTACCACGTGCATAGCGGAATATATTATAGATAGTTTTTAACTGTGTAAACTTTCGTACTACGCATAAAACTCTGATGTCTGTTACTCCTGGGGGCTATTTTCAGTTTTTAAATATTATTCCTGCATAGATTGGCTTATTTCAAGAGTTCCCCTTTTTCATTTTGTCAGAAAGATTTCCATAAAACGTCGTTCATTTTTCTCTAGATTTTTGAATTCTTTATGAAACGTTAAATTTTGTCGCGTGTTTTATGTCGTTTCTCAAAAGGATAAATAAAAATAGATGTAATCACGAACTTTACTTTGATGGTTGTGAAATTTTTGTGGTGATAAAAGGGGAAGAAGTGGTAAAAGATTTTTCTTTCAATACAATCCGCTTATAAATAATAAAAAAGTCCATGCTCAAATTCCGTCTAACAAAACTTTCTAATGTTTAATTCCTTTGGTTTGATTTTCACAACTAATTATTTATATCATGCAATCAGAACGAATGAATTGTAATTGTATTTTATAATTGTTGAACAACACTAATTTGTTTGAAAATAATTAAATAATTAGTAATTTCTAAATTATGTTTTTGCTTTTACAAGGTTCAAAGTTCTATCTCAAATGAGGTGTACGGTAAAACTCAAATGAGTTTAGTCATAAATTTCTTAAGTAAATAAATAAAAACAAAACTAATTTATATGCAACTCACAATTAGAAGTTCATATTACAGACGTGCAAAAATTTGCATCGAATATATTAATCCTGTTTTTTTTTAACCAAAAGGTCGCCTAGCAGATAATGTTTTGTGGTAATAAGTCCGCCCTTTGAAAATATTTATGCAAGCAATGTTAAGATTTGTTGTATGACGAAGACACCCTTCCATTTACACTAAAACTAAGCGGAACTAGCATATCCTTCGGGCCTCTGGCGACGTGCTTGTAGGGGTGCGAATGTATGCGAAAGCGTCCCCCGTGACACTGCTGATATGTGGTGAAGGTGCATCATTATAGGGTTTTTGTAAGTGTGACTCTGACATAACCTGGTCCTACTCTTGCGAGTTGAATATTTATAGGCATTACCCCATGATTAAATAAAGTAAATCAGACTACTACCAAGACCTGAACCGATTAAATTCTGCTGGCTCATGTTCTGAATATTGCGATATATATTGGTGTCTGTGATACCTCGCGATCTTAAAAGAAAGCTTAGGTACAACCAGTGCGTGTGCTTACAACCATACAAAAGTCGCAACCAGAATGAGCCTTCATTTCTGATCACATGAGACAACGCAACGGCAATCAAAGAGGTATCGAAAAGGCCATATGTACTTGGGGCATTACCCTCTCTGCGTAACCCAAATCAATAATAAGGATATCTGCATCAGAACAAGGGTTAATGATACAACCAAATAATCAGTAAGCAGAAGTATTGATAACCGTCGAATATAATTCGAAAAACTTACAACCAATAGAGAAGAAAATTTGAGAGCAGCGTCGCATCGACCAGCACAGTGCAGAGCGGCCACCAACTAGATTTAGTAGTAGTGACCATCTACTAAGACGTGCATATAGATGCAGGTGTTACAGGATCGTATTTTGTAGCGGTTTTTAGGGAGGCTTTTGTTCAGCAGTGGATAGGTGATGTTATAATGATGATGGTGACGAAAATCACTTCAGTCTCATAACCTATTATAAATGTTTTGTAATAGGTGTAGTGGCGGTTTAAGAAGATCCACTGTCCCATATCGTACCGTGGATGTCGTAAGAGGTGACAGAGGTAAATAAACCAAGAGATGGGCAGCAGTGTCTTTCTAATAACAACTAGAAAATAAAAAAAACCTAGGTTACAAACCCGCTTTTCAATCCTGGCAACTATTTTATATACTACTTTATGAGAAAATCTTACGCGAGGCCTATATTCAGCAGTGGACTTTGATATGCTGTGATGAATGAATGAATTAATAAATGATGAATAGGTGAATATTTGCAAGATTTGTAACTTTGTTCCAAGCTGAATTAGGAAAATTGTTGTATAACAAATTGCTGTTCTTATAACTAACACAATAACAAGGTCACGCGTGTAGAATAGGCCCCAGATTTTTTAAAGGGTGACAAGCAAGCACACAGTCCATCCGATGGTAAGTGAATGCTGCGGCCCATAGATATCTTCAACTCTCCTCGATTAAAAATAAAAATGCTATGTGCTGCCGTCCCTGAGGATTAAGACGGAATGCCTCGTTACCAATAAAAATGCTCTCCGGTTCTCTAAAGTCAACATACGAAACATAGCATTATTCTGCATTTTATAGTGGTATTCTGTGGGAGCGTGGTCCTACCCCGGTCGAGCCGAACCATTACAGTTACAGCCGAAAAACAGCTTCAGACTGGTTCTATCATGTAATAAAAATGATATAAAGCAAATAAATTCTTGTTGCGATATTTTAAGAAGTGGACATTCGATACGAAATAAATAACCTCAGCGTGCTCAGTTAGTTACTTCAGAGCAATTTCTCATAAGTATCGTCAATATTCAAAATCTTCTTTATAAACAGTCATATATCCAATTTTCCAAATACCGAGATATTGAAACAATATTTTTCTGAATAATGTTATCTTCGTGAATTAAAGAGTATCGTAATTTACGATTGGAATGTAATTGCTAATAAATATTTAAAGTGGATACGTTTTCGTTAGATAATTTTTCTGACAACTTTTGGTATTTTTTATAAAACTGGTGATAAACAAACTGTAGTCTACCTGATGGTAAGTGATTACTACAGTTCAGCAGTAATCTTGTGCCTTCAGATCTATTGCACCCTGTATAGACTAAGATATAGTGCCTCACAGACTAATTATATTAGCGCTTTAATCTTCAGACCCCTTTAGACCTTCCTGGTATCTAGAAAATAATGTTGAATTTGATTTCAATATATTTCCTTGTTATAGAAACGCTGAAATGACTTAAAATAAAGTTATTAAAAATAAGATAATCAAAAATAAATTCAGTGATGTCATCCTGCACAAAATTTTAAGTAGTATATATATGTGAACATTTTTTACATATAGATTTTTATAGCAAAAAAATAACTAACATGCTTAAAAATCAAGTAAGGTAGTGTTTAATTGAGGATTGATCATCTTCCTATTGAAATTAAGATAGTTTTATAGAATAACGGAGACAAACGAGCACACTGTCCACCTGATGGTAAATGGATGCGGTGGCCCATAGATATCTATATTTATCCTATATTAAGTATCAAAATGCAGATAATTGTCAACCCTGAGGACTCAGATGGAATACCTCGTTTCCAATAAAAAGGGTCTCCGGTTCTCTACACTCACCATACAAAACACAACAGCATTAAGCTGCTATTTTACGCTAGTATTCTGTGAGAGCTTGGTCCTATTCCGGTCGAGCCAACCCATTCGTGCTACAACCGTAATATAGTTGCGGCGTGGATCTATCACGTTTAAATATTAAAATATTTTTATGAGTCTTGGAAAAATGGATATTCTTTCACAAATTTTCAGTTTTATCAAATCTGGTGTAATGACGAGTTTGGTTAAAGACTTGTACTTCATTACTTGGTACTTCTTGGTACGTCATTTTCAGCTTTTACGCAGATTTTTATTGACCACATTTAGAAAGAAGCTTGAGTGTGCAAGCATCTGTTATGCGTTTAGTAGAAGAAAATTCAGCTTGACGAATAGTAAAAAGAAAAGAAAGAAATATAAATATCCATTAAAGAGCAACAAGAAGCACTAAGATTTTACAAAGGAAAACATAAACAACAACACCTAACAAAAAAAGTTAACAGGTATGAAGAATAATAATCAAAGGCCGATAGATCTAAAAATAAACTACAACTAACTAAATATCAAAATAGCGCAATATAAAAGCAGTCCATAATAATACATATATACTAATTTTCGAACCGCCTGTGATGCAAAATTGTCGCGAATGTTTTTACCCAGCAAAGGCTGCGACTGTAACTTTAAAATCTTGAATAAGTTGAACTGGCTAATTGTGTTTAGCGGCTGTGGTATATCTTTATGAAAGCCAACTTTAAGCTGTGGCTACCACTGATTGTCTCTGGATCTGATTAGAATTCATTTTTATTTAATATTAAATTTATTTATATATTTTTATTTATATTAGAAAAGCTTAATCAAAGTTTAACATTTAAGTAGATATTACTTTAAAAAGGCTAAATAAATTATACTAAGTGATAAGAATTCTTTCTGCGTACGTGTACGTCTGAGTAGGTACCATTTCTTACCTATATCTCCCACAAATAACAATTCTTGCACTACTGTGTTCCGGTGTATAGAGCCAGTATAGTTATAGGCTGGAAACCATTCCAACTTAGTCTTTATTGTTTACAGTTGGTTGCAGTTGGTTGCAGGTGGTATGCACTGCAGTAGCTGTTTACAAACCGTGCATGCAGTATAGTTTATGCTCGTCCTTTCTGTAAGTCCGTCCCATTCTTTTGTCTATAAAAGGAACGGCGGGTCCTCATCGCCCGTCCTGCAGCAGAGATAAACCAATTAATGACCTTCAATGATTAATGAATAAAATCCTCTGTCCTGGAAAAACCAGCAAGAAACCCAGCGGGACTTTGTTTTAAAGTAAATTTACATTAATGGCTGTACAAACTATTTACAAAATTTATTTTAGAAACTGCTTGGCGAACCACCTCATTCCCAGGGTTATTATAAACCATGTATTAATTTATATTATAATAACCCTTTTATACAGTTTCAGCTTAACAAAACATTTAAACTTGGCAATAGAGCCTGCACACTTTCCGGGACCTTGTTGTAATAGCGTATACATTGCCCAAGAATGAATTACTGACTCTGTGGAGTCGAGAAACTGGTATCACTAGCTTGTGTTTGTTCCTAGTGTTTACAGTGTGTATTTCACTTTTTACTAAAGCTACCTTTGTTTTTGTGAACATACATTCATATTTCGTAAATATACTGAGAGGCTAAAGTTAATATATATATTTATATTTAGATTCTCTCAGTTTTAGGTTATAAATAGCTCTAATGGCCCTCTTCTGTAAAACAAAATAGTTTCTGAATCAGCCGCATTTCCCACAGCAAAATCCCATTAAGAATAAGACATTATGCTATAGAAATAACTGAAATAAACTAATCTAGCTGTCTTGACACTAGTGAGACCTCTAATCTTTACAGCAGAGGCTGCAGAATTTAGTCTGCTTGCTAGTTTGGATATAATTTACTGAAGCGCGTGGATTCAACAGGGCTGCAACATGGTCCCGGTCTTGACGTCAGTCATCAGTGGACTGTATTCGGTACTAGGTTCGACGCTGGGTGTGGCGAAATAAAACAGAATTATTCTTTAGAGCCCCCATTTGGAAATGCAATATTGAAAATTTCACTACTTTATAACTGCCCTATCACTTTTCTCTAATTGCTTTCTTTCTTGAGTTAAAACTGGAACTGGTAGGTGGTCCCGAGTGAATAGCAAAATACCAGTGTCTTATCGTACTATCACAGCTATACGCGAAAGAGAACCGCGCGCCGCGCGCCATTTCGACATAATTTAACACTGATTTTCACTATCACATAATTGAACCCATAACTTTATTACCAAAAAGAATGTCACTACATAATTATATCTCACAAAAAGTACAAAAAAGTCACATTACAATAATAATCAAAACATTGAAATCACATAAAAACATATTAAAATTTAGCAAAGTACAACAATTTTACGACCTTTTTTCATAGTCAGAAATCTTACATATCTATTATATTACAAACATTCAAAACAATGATCTTTATTAATAAACATGAATATCTTAAACAATACAATCGTTTAATTCAAAAATTAAAACCTTTAAGCAGCATTAATATACTTTAATTCAACTTTTAATTTCTTTATACAATTTTAATATTATTTGCTATTCTAGCTATAAAATTAGACATTCTTAACATATTTTTATCTTATTATTCTATACAATAATCCTGTAATTTTTATTACATACATTTTCATACATTACTGAAACTTTTATAAAAGAATAATCTCTTTAATTACAATTATGTTTTGTATTTCAGTACGTTATTAAGACGCTGTTCTAATTCCATACAAAATGAACAACCAATTTCTATACGACTCCGCTCCGCGGTAGGAAGCTAGTCATTCCGCTTGCGCCACCGCTATCGAGCGGTCGTGTGAGTTGTCCGCGCCTCGTCCCTGTACGTTGAGCCTCTCGCCTCGTGCCTCCGCTATCCTGCTCACGCTGTGCAGCGCAGTCGCCTCGGTGAGTTCTGCTTCACTCACCGTTCTTGCCCCCGCCCCTGGAAGTGAGAGGTTTGACCGCTTATTGTTATCTTTACTGTTATTTGATATTTTTTCTGTTATTGTTTTTGTTATTGCTATATTGTTGTACTGTGTCACTGTTTCTTGGAACGTCAACGTCTCTTGTTCTATTTAGAACAAGCCCTGTTATTTTGAGAACAGGATCCCCTTACTGTTTCTTAGAACGTCGCCCCCAACATGTCCACCCTAGACGCCGCCCAGATCAGGGCCGTCCTCACCTTGTTCATCCCGAACATCTACGTAATAGCTATCGCCGCGATTCTCGCCGCTCTTGCCCCTGAGGCATGTACCCCCGGCCCCGTCGGCTGCCCCGCAGACCGACTCGCCCGCGTCCCACGACTCCGACTCCATGGAGTGTTCAGACTCCGCGTCCTCCCGGAAGAGGTTTGCCACCCAAACCGGCTCTACATCCAGCAGCTGTTCCACGGACTCGGATAGAACAATGACTGACGAGACCCCTACACTTTAGTAAAGTCCAAACGCGGCCCGAAACGCGCTGCCAAAAACAGCTCCCCCGTCTCGGCAGCCCCTGCCGCCGCAGCCCCCGTCGCTGTACCTACCCTCACAGCTCCCGCTGCCGCCTCCAACTCCGCAAACCCCGCCGCTGCCGCAGCCCCCCTGCTGTCAAAAGACATCTCCCCGCCTTCCAAGCCAGCAACTCGCTGCGCCCCCATCCTCAAAAACAGGTCTCGCCCCTGTCTTCCTCAGAGACACGCACTTACTGCCTCTCCAAACCTGCTACAACGCAGGTATTAAATATGAACAACACCAACCTCAGGAAGGCTAAAATCATCCCAGAGCCGATAGAAGACTATCGTCGTATCACCAGGCTCTTCACAGCCGAGCGTGTCCCATCATACGTACGCCTCCCAGAAGAGCGTAAGGTTAGGGCCATCCGGGAGTTCCATCGAACTCTCCAACGAAGACATCCTGGAGGACCTTAAGTCCCAGGGCTTTCAGTTTAGGTTGTGCACAAGATGCATAGCAACAAGGGCAAGAGGTTCCCGCTGCCCTGCTATCCTGTCCAATGCCGGAGGCAAAACCATTTTCCGGCAGGCGCACCGTGTGCGGCCTGTCGAGAGTGAGGGTCGAGCCCCCATAGGCGCGGCTATCCAACATAGGCAGGTTAACAGTGCCACCACTGCCAACTTTATGGGCATGCGGCGGCCAACTGCCCAGCACCCCCCAGGTGCGTTAAGTACCTTGACCCCACAACTCGAAAGAGTGCTCGGCCCAGTAATGCCGAACCCCAACTGCTTGCGTACTTTGCGGCAATCTGGCCACCGCCAACTACAGGGGAATGCCCTCACGCCTCGTCCCTGTCTCACCAGAGCTCCACCGCCGGTTAATGACAATTCATTCTCGGCACTTCCATCTAAATGCCCCATCAGGGTTTCCTTAGCCCCTATCGGCCCCCTCAGGGTCCCCTAGGCCTTATGGCCTCATTCGGCCCCTTCCGGGCTTTTTTCAGCCTACACAGCCACCATTCTCCCTGGGCCCCAAAAGGCCGACCCCCGCGGACATCCTCCACCCACACAGGCACAGCCAAAACTGCGCGCTGCTCAGTCCCCTCAGGCCCGTCTCCTGCTCTTGCCGAGCATCACGATCTTCTGTATTTTGTAAGTTAAGTTAATTTAATTTAACTTAACATTATGACAGAACACTCCACTATCCCAAAGTCTCTCGGACGTATTAAGCCTAAGGGCTTATCGTTTGTTTCTTTTCATACTCGCGGTTCATGAAATAACCTCCCCGAGCTTAAACTCTTTCTTCGAGATCGCAAAGCCGACCCCTCCTCCTACAGGAGACCCACCTCAAACCTCAGAACCTCAAAGGCTTCCATCAAAAGTATTATCTTCTTCGTAACGACAGACCTGACCGCAAAGGCGGCGGTACTGCCATTTACTACAAGAAGATACTATATTGCCCCACATCCCCACCCGCCGCTTACCAATATCGAAGCCACGGTATGCAGGCTGGCCTTGACTGGACATCAATCCATCGTCATAGCCTCCTGCTATCCCTAGTGGAACTCTCCCCATCAAAAATATTTTGAGGCCATCCTTGCATTAGGCAACTCAGTCATTATGTTTGGAGATTTTAACCCAAGCATACTGATTGGACTTGTCTTACTACTACTCATAGAGGCAAGAAACTGCTTGATATCACGCAGTCTCTCGACCTTACCGTTCTCAGTCCCTCGGTGTCACTCACTATCTCGACAACACCGACCACGCTCCTGACGTACTAGACTTTGCAAAAGCAAAAGTAGTCTCTCTCATCCTCAGGTCAATCGAGACCCTTGACGATCTTGGATCCGACTACCGCCCTGTCTCCCTCATACTTGGCTATCAGCCACCTCCTCAACCCCTCCACGAAAACCTTCACTAACTGGAAGGGCTTCAAGACGTCCTTAGCCACAGCTTTGGACCTCCGGACTCCCATCCCCCTTCTTCAGACTTTTCGACAGTACCGAAAAATCGACACCGCGGTCGATTCTCTCTCCACCCTTATAAAATCCTCCTTAAGGAGAATGAAAGGTCCGGTTGCTAATAATAATGGTCTTCTTACATATTAGCAACCCACGAAGTTAAGAGAGCTGCTCTCCAGAGCAGCACTCTATCCAACCCCTGAATATAGACGTACGGCCAATCGTCTTCAACGAAGTCTGTTCACGCCTTTCCGACCTTCGAGACCTCGAAAGAGTAATCTCATGGAGAATATCTCTCCTCTCATACAGCGTACTACCAGATGGCGAGAGCCCTCCGTATAGACGCTTTCACCACTCCTCTCTCTCTCCCTCCGACGGCTCATTGCCTTCGAGGACGAGGAAAGCTGAGTGCTTGCAGACAGCATCGCTGCTCAATGCTCTCCCAGCTCTCAACCCACAGACCCTCCCACATCCAGACAATGGAGGATGAGGTCCGCTGCCGGAACTCACCCCCACAGCCTCTGACCCAATCACTGTGTCCAATGATGAGATCTCATCCTCATCAGGACTGAAGCCCAAAAGGCTCCAAGTGTGGATGGCATCTCCAACTAGGCTTGCTTGCTTGCTCCAACAAGGACTTGCCCTTAAACATTTTTCTGAGCAGGTGTTAACCCTTTGTTTTCGTTACTTTCCACCACGTGGAAAGAGGCAACTGTCATTGTATCCCCAAGCTAGGAAAGCCTCACAACCTCCTCCAGTTATCGTCCCATCAGCCTCCTCAAGACCATGGGAAACTCTTTGAACGTGTCATCCTCACTCGCATGAGGCGCCATCTGTTTCCACAGACGGTGACCCTCTTGTTATCCCTCACTAATTTGATTTCCGAGCGAAACACCTTGTCCCCAACAAGTTCACCGTATTGTGGAATATATCCTCAGCGGTTTTTATCTCGCCGTCATAAGACCATCGCGGTTTTCTTCGACATAGCGAAATTGTTGATAGAGTCTGGCACGAAGGCCTTATCTACAAACTATACAAAATAGGTCTCCTGATCGTCTTGTTCGTCTCGTGGCCTCCTACTTGAAGGACCGTACTTTCGTTTCAGACACGAAGGCACGCTCTCCTCTTTGCGTCAAATCAAAGCTGGTGTCCTCAGGGCTCCGTAATTGCCCCTCTTCTATATATCCTGTCCACCAACGACATTCCCATCCCGTCGAATGTTGTTCAGCTCTCCTCTTTGCAGACAACTTTGCCCTCTACTGCAAAGGCACCTCACTACTCTTAATACGTAACAAGATCCAAAAGTCAGTTAATAACTTAGAGTTTGTTTCCAAATGTATCTGTGATGTGAACCCGGAGAAAAGCTCCGCCGTTCACTTCGAACATAAACGACGCCGCCTCTCTACCACTCCGCTAATCCGTATGCTAGGGACCCTGTCCCCTGGCACACGTCCGCCAAATACTAAGGTGTCACCTTGACACGAGGCTCACTTTCGAGCGTCATGTTAAGAGAGTAACTCGAAACGCGCGATTTTACCTGGGTAGGCTCAACAGTATGTTGGGCCGACACACAGTAAATGTCCCTCCGCAGCAAGCGAACCCTTTATAAGGTCTGTATACGACCCGTTATGTCTTACGCGGCCCCATTTTGACCCTGAACAAACTTCAAGTTGTTCAAAACTATTTTGTCGTCGGGCTACGAACGCACCCTGGTACGTCCGTAGCACCGACCTCCATCGAGAATTATAGCTCCCCACAATCCAACAATTTCTAAAACCTCTCTGAGAACTTCTTCAAGGCCCCAGAGTCTCACTCTAATCACCTTATTCGTGAGGCAGCTTCCTATGCGGCCCCATTTCCTCTCGCTATCGAGTCCGCAGACCGAGAAACTCTCTCGGACCCCAAACCAGCTTTCGACCGACCTGGACTGCCTCTTGGCGGCTCAGGCCGAGCCTTCTTCTAATGTATAATATGCCTTGGGCTGCAACTCTCAGCGGCTACTGCCGCTTGAGCCCCTATCCCTTAAGGGGGTCGCAATGGCTAAAGCCGTTCCCAAGGTAGTGTTTAGTGGGTAGGCACTTCTTCAAAGTGAGTCCCACATAACCACGCAGCCGGCTGCGTGGTATGCTAGAGCATTCACCACCTCCTCCGCTCCACCCGCTTCCGGAGGGTGTCCTTGCATTGGGCGCAAAAAAGGAGGCTGGTGCTATCTCTATTTAATATTACAGCTACCTCTTAACACTATTTATTTTACATATTATGCTATTCTTATCTAGCCATTATGTAACTTATCACTTATCACAAGAATCTATCATATTTTCATTCAAACAAATAACTTATACAATTCAATTCTTTTATTCGTATTACATAGCTGATTACTATATAACATATCGCATGACTCTAAGTTAATTTACAATATATTTATGAAATTAGCTCTGACGGGGAATCACCCCGGTCTCCGCGTGACAAGTGGGATTTTTAGCACTATATTGAATCTATTTACTTTTAACATAAATTATTCTTTAATACGAAATATATTTACTTTCAACGTAAATTATACTTTGTTGCGAATATGAGTTATTTTATAAGTGGAAAAATATTCTATTTACTATATTATATTAATTTTGGCATTTTCAAACGAATATACTGTCATTTATCGCTAATCGCTAATTTTCAAAACTGCAGAGAGGTTGAGAACTGATGTTTGGAGAAAAAAAAATTACATTCACATCTAGAATTTTTGCCGGTTCCTTTAAATTTATTATTACATACATAATATTATGGTTATTATTACAATTGTATTGCAATAAAAGGAAATTATCATGAAGTACAATTTTTTTTCAATTATCATGAAGTACAAAATAGTTTTTAAAATAACGCAACTATGAGTACCCAAAAGAATGACTTAAGCGGACGAAATGATAATTTTATACTGCTTTTCCATTAACAAAAGAACTTTATTGGATTTTTGCCATTGTAGCTCGGGTTACCTTTGACACAAAGGTTGTATAATGATTGAACGCCTTTATGTGAAAAAATGATTTAAAAGAGGGATCATACTGGAAGACTTTATACTAGAATTTTAAAGAGCTGCTCCATCATATTGAGAGTCGTTTACATTAAATGTGTAAGGTTTACTAAAATCAAGGTCTATCACCTTCTATAAGATGGTTAAATGTTTGAAAAAAATATAATAAGTTTTCTTTAATTACTTATGTTTTAGATTTTATTTAAATATGTTAAGGTACAGCAATTTTGAAACATTGAGGGCTGATTTTTCATTTGGCAGGTAAAAGTTATCCATCAAAAAGTTATAATCTAACTGATTATAAAAGTGAAATGATTGAACTAATTAATTCATACAACGGTAACTTTAATTTGTTGGTGTTTTATTTTATTCTATGATAAATTATAACTGATGATTGAAAAACCAGCCCCAGCCAGGGAAACGGTAGATAAAAATTAACCATTTTTAAGAAAATATGATTTTTTTTATATGAAAAAGCTTTAAATTTATTTTTACTTCCAGTTTTAATAATTGTTAATTGCAGTTTTAAGTGCTGATTTACCACGTTGGATGATGAAGGAAAACATCGTGAAAACTAGCCCAAATAGAAATAGATGACTGAAATTTGTAAAGACCTTACTACGTCTTAACAAATTTCAGTCATCTCATTTATCGTGGAAGCGATGCGCTTGCACCATGTACACTTACCTATTTTTTATATTTTTTTTATCTTCCATTACTATTACAGCCAATTAAAAGTCTACCGCTGAACATAGACCTCCCCATAGACTGCTTCATAGAGGGTATATTTGCCATAGTTGCTACACTAGGCAAGCGGGTTCGCAACCGTAGTTTTTTATTTTCTAACGACTTTAAAAAAGGGGAGGTACTCAATTCGACTGTATTTTTATGTCTAATACCTAATAACTTTGTTATACGTGAACCGATTTCGATGATTCTTTTTTATTTGAAAGCTGGTGTTTCATGTAGTCCCACATAAATTTGATATCAAGTTCTGAATTTGAGTTCTGTTTTTGAGTTATCTTAACCACTTAGCGGTCAGCTATCGCTAAATTCAAGTACACTACTTGAGGGTATGTTCAAGAGAGTAGTGGTGTTGGGATTAGTGGCGCTCTTCAAACTATGTAAATCACATTGTTTTTATTTCATTTTAATACGGATCTTAGCTAATTATTTTTAACATGCTTTATATAATGGATTTTCGCAAAGTAACGCCTGATCTTATTAATTATTTTATT
Source organism: Parnassius orleans (assembly GCA_029286625.1). Lineage (NCBI taxonomy): Eukaryota > Metazoa > Arthropoda > Insecta > Lepidoptera > Papilionidae > Parnassius > Parnassius orleans. Next base: position 22,136 of record JAGSMP010001588.1, read on the forward strand.
GTTCTTTAATAATCTAAATTTTAAAATAAAACCAATCTGATTTTTATGTTTTGAGTTTTGAGACTCAAGTTTGCAGTAAAAAATATAACAATTAAAGTCAAAGGCCAGACACAATAATTAACAAACGATGATCGACTTTCCCTCTTCAATTTTGTCTAGTGGTTCACTTAACGGAAGATGAGTAGCATGTTAATAGAGTTCTACTGTAATCTTTTAGAACTATAGCCGGTACACCATCTGATCTACTAGTATTACTTCTAACTACTATCTTTTTTGACGTCTAGACTCCACAAGGTTTTAAGAAAGAAGTAGGCCGTCAGAAAGATGTTCGTAGGCCGACATATGTAAGGACCAGTCAATAATTAATGAAGTGGACAAATTTATACATTTCCATATCATCATCATCATCATCGATACAGCCCTTCACAAGTCCACTGCTGCGCATAGGCCTCCCCCAAGGAATGCCACAAAGCACGGTCCTGAGCCACCTGCATTCATCGACATGCATTTCCACATCTACATCATATATTATGATCGTGTGTGGTGACGTATGTAACATAAAAGCTAAAATATAGAGAAAAACACATACCTACGCATAATTTATTGCAATAATAAAATTTTGCTTAGTAAAAAGCGCGCCTAGCGAAGTGGAACCGTAACCGTAAGGCTGCGTTTCCACCAGAGATGTGCGAGGATGCGTAGCGAGGGATGTGTTTGTTAAGAACCAATAGAACCACTTCATTTACCTAGCCTCGCTCGTCGCAGCTCTGGTGGAAAAGGCTTAGCGGAGCGAGACTTTTGTATATACACAACAAGGGAAGGATGTGTGCGAGGGATGTGTTCGAGGGATGTGTGCGAGGGATGTGTACTAGGGAAGGACGCAAGAAGCAGCGGGCAGTGGCGCGCGCGCTCCGCTCCCACCACACCTCACCGCGCTCGCATGAGTCCGCTACACATCCTCGCACCGCTCATATGCGCACTGTTTCACAGCGTCGCTACGCATCCTCGCACCGCTCATATGCGCACTGTTTCACAGCGTCGCTACGCATCCTCGCACCGCTCAGCGGCCTAGCACATCTCTGATGGAAACGCAGCCTAAATTGCTCATAATTATTCATAGCGTTGTAACCTCGTTGCGTGTGACAACATAGTTTGTTTTATTTTTTTCTCCTAAAAGTATTTTGCGACTCGATATTAAAACATTATTTTCATATAAGATTATATTATATTATATAAGGATCAAATATCGCAAACAAAATTAATCATAAAAAAAATAAAAGGTTTATTCATTAAGATTTAAGTTTAAGTCTTTGTTCCTTTTCCTTATTTCCTTAGTGTGTTGACGTCGATACGTTATTAAGACTTTACATAATATATTATTGTACGGATCCCTCGGTGTTGGAATTTTCAACGTAGTCTTCATAGGGTTTCTTTTAAATAATATTGCACCTTATAAGTATAAAAATATACCGCTATATCGGTTGAAACAGTAATGTGGTTTATAAAATTATAATGCCCTCTAGACGGAATTTCCAATTATCCATCTGTACAGGACAGGATTAAAGTGCACGAGTGTGAGCGCAAACACACTCGTGCTTTCTCTATTCCATCACTATCATAATCCGATGGGATGGAAATTCGATACAATTTGAGAGAGATCAGGCGCAGGACCAGTGGCTTTACGTGCTTTTTGAGGCCCGGGGGTGAAATACTGTCTACTTCCTGACTCCGGGCTGTTGCTGAGAATTTCGAGACAAAAAACTCAGTTATTAATTTTGGACCGACCCAGGATTCGAACCTGGGATCTCAGGATCAGCAGTCGTGATGTCGACCACTAGACCAATAAGACAGACAATTTATAAAATTAACATAAGACCCAAAGATACAACGAAGAAAAAGATTTTATGCGAATGGAGACGCGGGCACAGGTTATTTTATTATGAAACAATAAACAGCTGTGTATTGTTTGTTTATTACTTGTACTTTTTGAGGCCCCGGGGTGAAACACTGTCTGATTCCTGATCGAGGCTGTTACTTAGAATTTCATGACAAAAAAAACCAGTACCTATCTAATTTTGGTCCGACCCAGGATTCAAACCTGGGATCTCAGGATCAGCAGTCGTGTTGTTGACCATTAGAACAATAGCACAGATATTTATTAAATTAAAATAAGACCCAAAGAAACAAAGCTTTAAACTATTTACCGAACTAGTTAAATATTTACTCGGCTTTAAATTAATCGAAAAATATATTTTAGTGCGAAGGAAGTCGCGGGCTGTTTTATTATCAAGCAATAAACAGCTGCATTTAAAAAAAATAAGGGTGACAAACTTGCCACAGTCCACCTGATAGTAAGTGGATGCCGTGGCCCATAGACATCTACATTTATACTTAATTAAGAATCAAAATGCAGATACGTTGTTACCCCTGAGGACTAAGATGGAATTCTACATGAATGACACTCACTATATGAAATACCGCAGCATTAAGCTGCTATTTAACGTTGGTATTCTGCGAGAGCGTGGTGATTATGATTGTAGGGGTGCGTATTTGTGACAATGCCGATATGCGGTGAAGGTGCATCATTATAGAGTTATCGTGACATAACCTGTTCTTACCCTTAAGAGGTGGGTATGTACGAGTATAGGCCCTCATGAAAGAAAAAAAACATGCGTGAGTGTCGTGGAACACTCGGATGTAATGAAGTTTCTTTCGTAGTATATTATTATTGATAAACGTATTATATTATTGATTAACAAATACAAATAAATGAATTACTAGCGTCTATTAAAATGAAGCGTCATTTAAAATAAAATAATATTTCTTTCATGGCAAGATAAGAAAGTGCGAGGGAGATGGATATTATTCCATCTCGCTTCCTTATAGCCGCCAAGGCCATCTACACTATGTCAGAAGGGGTCGTGATGGAAGAATCTTACACTTTTTCTCGCCTAGCCCCCATCCGCCAAATTCCTGCCGTCCGATAAGGAACTTCGTTCTAAAAAGTAGATCTGACTACTACCAAGAGGTAAACCGATTAAATTCGATGCGTGTTTTCAGTGACCATTTACGCAAACAGAACGAGTCACAGAGACAACACAACGTTAATCAAAAGGTCTATGGAAAAGCCTGTATTGACATAACTATCTTTGCGTGACCAAATCAATAATAAGAATATCTGGTAAACCGAGGTGGAAATAAAATGACGATAGTTATGACAATCACTTCAATCTCATTCTTTACACTCGCCATATGAGAAAAAAGCTGCCATAGGACGCTTTTAATGAGCTATTACTCCATAAGATGATCTCATTTTATTTTTGCCCTGTAACTAGGCCAAATTTTCAACAGCAAGTAGGTTGGCAACCGCAGATTTTTATTTTTCAGCTGTTATCAGGACTCCTGAATCAGTTTCCTCTGTCTATTCTTACGACACCCACGGGATGATTTGGATATTCTTACACTCCACTATCAACATCATCATCATCATCATTACAGCCTTCACAAGTCCACTGCTGAACTAGGAGGGAGCCTATGCTCCCCCAAGGAATGCCACAAAGCACGGTCCCGAGCCACCTGCATCCATCGACTTCCTGCATGTCTTACCAGGTCGTCACTCCATCTAGTGGGAGACGCCCTACACTTCGCCTACCGATACGAGGCTGCCACACTAGAACCTTTCTTCCCATCGGTTGTCAGTTCTTCGAGCTATATGGCCGGCCCACTGCCACTTCAGCTTACTAATACTTTGGGCTATGTCGGTTACTCTGGTTCTACTGCGGATATCCTCATTTCTAAGTTTATCACGCAGAGAAACCCTGAGCATGGCTCTCCATAGCTCGCTGAGCGACCTTGAGCTTCCCATACGGCCAGCAGTGAAGGACCACGTCTCAGATCCATAGGTCATCACTAGCAACACGCACTGGTTGCACAATCTAGTTTTGAGATTTTTTTAAAACGTTACCCCCACACTAGGTTTTTCTCCTGTATCGAGGAGGCAGTTTACAAATATAAATTGCACAAGGACAAACATCCAGACCCGAAACAATTATTTGCAGGCCATACAAATATTTGATCCGTGTGGATTCGAACCCGCAGCCCCAGCGCAGCAACTCATTGCTAAGCCACTGCGCCACGGAGCCGCCGGGTTTTGAGGTATGCCTGACGAGAAGATGGGTCGTAATCTCCGAACGCTACCCAGCCGACTTGAATCCTTCGATTGACCTCTCGGTCGAAGTTGGACTTACCTAGTCGGACTATTTGTCTCAGGTAAACATATTCGTCAACAATCTCGAGCTTAGTGCTCCCAACAACTACCGGCATAGGTGTGACATGGACGTTAAACATGATTTTGTTTTTCCATGTTCATCTTAAGACCTATCCGTTGGGAGACACTATTGAGGTCATTGAGCATAGTGCTTAGGTCCTCCAGCGATTCTGCCATAAGGACTATATCGTCGATAAATCGAAGGTGAGTGATGTACTCGCCATTGATGTAAATATCCTTTCCAGTTTCCGTATCCTTTCCAGTCCAGTAGCCTGAAAATCTTCAAATGCAGCGGTGAAGAGTTTCGGGATATCACGTCACACTGTCTTACACTCTCTGCAGTTTGATAGGTTTAGTACTCTGGTTCTGTACTCGAATAGCCATCATAGCGCTACTGTCCAAACACTTCAGCACTTGGATATACCGACAATCAACTTGGCACCGCTGAAGGGATGCAGCACCGCCCAAATTTCGACGGAATCAAAGGCTTTCATAGTCCACATACGCAAGACAAAGTAGCAGATTGTACTCTTCGGTTTTCTGTACATTTGCCTAAGGTTATATATGGTCTATGGTGCTAAAGCCTTTTCGAAAACCGGCTTGTTTGGGAGGCTGGAAGTCGTCGAGTGCGGGACGATTCGTAATGACTCTAGAAAACACGCAGACGCGGCTCAGAAGGAATTCGGTCTGTAGTTCTTCAAGAGAGCGGTGTCGCCTTTCTTGAAGAACAAGACCACCGCACTTCTGCTCCACGCTTCCGGAGTAGTGCCACCATGGAGGACGGAATTAAAGAGCTTCAAGGACTCAAGTACTGGTTTTCCACCCGCCAGAAACTCCGCTATAATTTCATCCTCGCCTGGGACTTGCTGGTTTTAAGGTGCTGATGAGCCATTCTAATCTCGCTCAGACTGACGTCCGGATATTATTGGAACAGTGTCGGATAAGACTTGCTCTTGGATCGTTACTTACACTTGCGTGTGGCTCCAACGATGACGTGTACAGCTGCCCATAGAACCTCTCAATCTCACTCAAAACCTCAGGTGTCCCGGAAACGATGTTGCCACATTCGGTTTTCAGCTTCGACAGTTGACTCTTTCTGCAGACAGATCTCTGGCAAAGACTTTGGAGTCCTGGTTCCGCTCAATCGCTTCTACAATTCGAGCTGTATTGAAGTTGCGTAAGTCTCGCCGCATGCATTTGGAGATCTGTCTGTTCAGTTGTCTGTATGCTGTCAAATCTGTTGAAGACTGCAGCGTCATTTCCCGTCTAACAGCCATGAGATTAAGAGTGTAATCGGAGAGTTTTAGTGTTCTTCTGCGACGGGTCTTACAGAAATTAGCTCCGACCGCATGGACAGATTCTACAAGCTTTTTGTTCATATCGTCAACTTCATTGCAATCTTCTAGGCATTGAAAACGATTTTGTAACTCGAGTTGAAAATTTTCGTGGCTTTGGATTAGAGCACGAGGACGGACGGATTTTCATTAGACGTGACCTCTCCAACTTGACGTTTAGGTTCAGTGTGCCTCTCACCATTCGGTGATCGCTACCAGTTTTCACCCACTTAGTCACTGAGACATCACTGAACAGTTGTCGTTTGGTCGTCATAATGAAGTCAATCTCACTTTTGTCGAACCGTCGGGGCTCGACCAGGTCCACTTTCTGTGGGGCCGCTTTTGGAAGAAAGAGTTCATCATAAAGAGTCCTTCTTTCTCCATAAAGTCGGGCAGCTGCTGACCCTTTGGGTTTCGCTGCCCTATTCCGAATTTCCCACTTTCAGCTCACCGTTCTCTTGTGCTTAGTTTTGCGTTGAAGTCTCCCATTAACACCGTATAGTGGGTTTTGGAGGAATGCATGGCTCTAGAGACATCCTCATACATTTCTTTCACCTCCTCATGGGATGTGCCGAGGTTGGTGCGTAAACCTGTATGACCTTCAGCGAATACCGTTTGGTGATTTTGAGTATAAGGTACGCAACCTCGTCGACACACTCCCAATCTTTACAACATTGTTAACGAGATACTGTGGGCGATAAATCCTACACCTCCTTGGGACAGATGGTCGCCTCCGGTGATAGAATAAGTTGCCGGATTCGAAGATTACCGTGTCCTCCCCTCTTCGGACCTCGGATAATCCTATAATATTCCAGCGTAACTTGTCTATCTCTTCTTCCAGCTCCAGGATCTTGTCGTCAGTCCTCAGGGTGCGTGCGTTATATGTTGCCAGGTTGAGTCCTGGCAACCGAACCTCCACCGGAGTTTCTTTCTTAGCACCCCTGCCATGCCGTTACCATGGTCGCCGCCGTAGCCAGGAATAGGGGCCGTTTATTTGTGTCGTTGCTCATGGTGGGTATATTTATATATTATATAGCCATAGTTGCCATGCTTGGCGAACGGGTTGGCAACCGCAGTTTTTATTGCGTTTGCTGTTATCAGAAAGATGCTGCTGCTGATCTTCTGTATCAGTTTCCTCTTTCGCCTCTTACGACACCCGCGGAAGATATGGGGTATTCTTACCCACTACACGGGGAACGAATACAAATAAATGAACTCCACTCCACTATACTACTGTTAATCTTCCTGTATAATCAGTTTGTGTATCTTGCTATGTAAACACTTTATAAGTAAATCTTTTGGGCTAATCTATTATATTAATTATTACAAATTTTCTTGATAGATTAGACATATTATTTTTGGACTTGACATATTATTCTCTTTAAAATAATGTCTAACGTAATTCATAAATACAAATACAGTCCGTTAAAGTTACATATACCTCTTGACTAGAGGGTAAGTTTGTTCCCCATCGGCACTGATTAGAGGCAGTGACATTTGATTGATGACTGAGTCAAATTGTCGCAAGAGGAAATGATGTGTAGGGCAAAGTAGCAACGATCGATATTGTAGCATCTGCGTCTCGGATTGGCAGTGTATTTAATAAAGGATGCAAATTATTTTCGGTGGTAAAAGCATTTATTAATGATCGTTAAAATATTTTAAAAATTAATTAACTAAGATCCCCGTAAAAATAAAATAAACCAACATCTAAGTTTACTTAGTGGTCATCCATCGCCAAATTTACGTAGTGTGAGGGGTTCAAGAGAGTAGTGGTGCTATTCAAACTAGGTAAAACAAATCTTCTTTATTTAATTTAAATACGGATCTTAAATAATTATATTTTACATATTTTATATGCATAATGGATTTGCGCAAAGTTACGCCTGACTCTCTTAATTATCTTATTGTTGTTTGTTTATCTAAATTTTTTAAATAAAAATTAATGTAATTTTTAAGTTTTGAGACATAAGTATGCAATCAGTAACATAATAATTAAAAATAAAGGCCAGATACAATAATAAACAAACGATGATCAAATTCTACTCCATCCTCCATTTTGTGTAGTGGTTCTCTTAACAGAAGACTAGTAGCATGTGAATAAAGTTCACCCATTACATTTTCTTTTTAATATTGCTGAATAACTTTGTATATCGAAGTGTTGAAGTATTTGTACAGAACCAGAGTAAGAAAGCTATCCAACTGCAGAGAGGTGTAAGACAGGGTGACGTAATATCCCCGAAACTCTTCACCGCTGCATTGGAAGACGTTTTCAAGCTACTGGACTGGAAAGGATCACTCACCTTCAATTTGCCGATGATATAGTCCTTATGGCAGAATCGTTGGAGGATCTGTGCACTATGCTCTATAACCTCAATAGTGTCTCCCAACGGATAGGTCTTAAGGGTGCGATTGCAAATCGGGCGAAATTATGCTGTTTTTCGGTACATTTTGTGACAAAACTAAACCAAATCAAACATAGCTAATTGCTACCACGTGTAGAATGGTTCTTCATCTTCAAATGGTGGTGACTCTTTTGTTGAAAATAATAGTTTTTTATATTGTAAATACGATCTTCCCTAACCATTTTCTACAAAATTAACGATACCGGCTCATGTTTAGGTACATTTTTGTTCTATTATCAACATATATTAAGATTTCTAAAAATACTATAAGTAGGCAGACATATTCAATAAAAAATAGTGGTGTTTACTTTTTATCAAAATGTCACAAATAGTCGTAAAAAAAATAAAAACTGATGCTTATTTTTTCACATATTTTGCTAATACGGATGAATCATAATGGATTGCAATAAGGGTTATTTTATTTTTGGTGCCTGTTTTGATTTATTGTACAAAAATTTCAATGAAACCTCAGTCCGCGCTCGGTCGCCGTCATGAGTGGATACTGTATCGCCTGCCTGATTGCAGCAGCGGAAAAAGATCGCTGTACATACACAAAATATTCGAATTTGATACACACACATAGGTACTTGACAAGGCAAAATAATATTATTATTTTTATAATCACACATTTTTGTTATAATATTTTGTTTCGCTGAAAGTAAGTGGGATTTATATATATAAATAATTATATAAATGCCTATTCGTCTTGGACTTTATGGAGTGATCTGAAAGTGTTCATCGGTGATTGCTACTGGAACCCTAGTCGAGTAGAACTAGATGTGCTGAGCTTGGGCCTGTTTTGTTAGTTATGATGAGACTTTACCTGGACTTGATGGAGACCTGATGGTGTACTTCGGTGACAGATACTGGAACTCATCGACGAGTAGTACTAGGTGTGCTGAGTTTGGGCTCGTTTTGTTAGTTATTATGAGGCTTTACCTCCGGACTTGATGGAGAGACCTGATGGTGTACTTCGGTGACCATTACTGGAACTCCTGGACGAGTAGAACTAGGTGTACCAAGTTTGGGCTCATTTTGATAGTTATGATGAGACTTTACCACCGGACTTGATGGAGAGACCTGATGGTGTACTTCGTGACCATTACTGGAACTCCTGGACGAGTAGTACTAGGTGTGCCAAGTTTGGGCTCGTTTTGTTAGTTATGATGAGGCTTTACCTCCGGACTTGATGGAGAGACCTGATGGTGTACTTCGGTGACCATTACTGGAACTCCTGGACGAGTAGAACTAGGTGTACCAAGTTTGGGCTCATTTTGATAGTTATGATGAGACTTTACCACCGGACTTGATGGAGAGACCTGATGGTGTACTTCGGTGACCATTACTGGAACTCCTGGACGAGTAGTACTAGGTGTGCCAAGTTTGGGCTCGTTTTGTTAGTTATGATGAGGCTTTACCTCCGGACTTGATGGAGAGACCTGATGGTGTACTTCGGTGACAGATACTGGAACTCATCGACGAGTAGTACTAGGTGTGCTGAGTTTGGGCTCGTTTTGTTAGTTATTATGAGACCTAACGTCCAGGCTTGATGGAGAGACTTGATGGTGTACTTCAGTGACTACTGCTGGAATTCCTGGACGAGTAGAACTTGGTGTGCCGAGTTTGGGCTCGTTTTCTTAGTTATTATGATACCTAACCTCCAGGCTTGATGGAGAGACTTGATGGTGTACTTAGGTGCTTACTGCTGGAACTCCTGGACGAGTAAAACTATGTGTGCCGAGTTTGGGCTCGTTTTGTTAGTTATGATAATAACTTACCCCCGGACTTGATGACCATTATATACTACGGTTTGCTTAAACGCACAGACTAATATGATGCTACGCATCTTAAACGTGTAGAACAACTTTTTATTTACAATAAGAAATAAATTAATACTTCCTGTGATTGTATTTGCAATTAGTTAACACACTATTTACAAATAAATATGTATTAAAATTTAAGTGATTTCTTTTTTTTAATGACGATTGTGAACATCGATCAAAAGTCTCAAAATGTGCAAATTCGCTCAGTCTGTCAACACAATTATTCCTTCTCTTTCTTTTCAGAAATAGACGGTCTGTAAAGATTCTGTGTGAATCCGTTATTATTGCCTTGGAATAAAGTCTGATTTTATGTAATATATAATGCGTTTGTACCATTTATATATTGAAATTTGTATGAACAATGAGCGGATTGGGTTTCTAGTATGATAATACGAGGTAACCGCTTGTATGTGTGCTTCCGGCGACACCGGTTCTCGTACAAAATAAGGTTGACAGCCATTCTATTGTATATTATAGTATTCTATGGTCAGGACTATATGGTGGATGCATGCAATTTTTTGTATAGCCAGAATTTTTCAAAGTGTGAGGACGACCGAAGCGAGCTGCATCTTTGACATCATAATTCCCGGACTAAAAACGATTGAACCAACTTTGTGCTACTCTTTATGACACTGCATTAGGTCCATAAACGTCACAAGCTTTTTTCGCCGCTTGAGTCGCATTTTTCCCTTTTTCTACCGACTTCAAAAAGGAGGAGGTACTCAATTCGATTGTATTTTTTTGATTTTTTTATGTGTGTGTGCCATAGAAAAAAGTTATGAGGTACATTACTTTTTATAAGGTCAACCGATTTTGATAATCCTTTTTTTATTTGAAAGCTGGTGCTTTTCATGTGGCCCCATATAAATTTGATTAATCTCCGACCAGTAGTTTTTGAGTTATCATTAATAATTTATATTAAAGTCGGTTGTACAAAAAATTTCATTTTAACACTTGTTGCAATAAAAAAACTTCAGAATGTATCGAATTCTTTCGTTAGATTCACTCATTTTGGCGGACAGAAAAACAATTGAAAAATAGTGTGAAAGTATTTTTACTTTTTATTTTCTTTTCTTAATGTTATAGGACATTAAGAAAAGATATTATATTAAATTATTTATATTATTGATATTAAAGTCAGTCATATACAAACAGTACAACCAAAGAGATTTTTTTTCTATTTTATAAAATCAAAATACGAAGAAACTTTTTACCCGACCTTAAATACAAATAATAATAATTGTTTTTCAATGAAAAAGGTGGAAGTGAATTTAGTTCTAAGAACAATGTGATGGTCAGATGTGACCGTTAGATAAAAAGGCGTGTCCACAGAATATCGTCGTTTGTAATCACGCGTTCCTATCATGTCCAAAGAAAAATGTAATATAGTTACATACAACTTGAAAATTCAAATTGTCAAATATAACATAAATTCAAAAGAATAATTGTAGTACTATCAGCTAGCAAATATTATTTTTATGCAAATTAAATTTTAAATTGATTTATATTTTCCGTAGAAAACCGACGGATAGCTAGAACTCATGTCTTAATTATTTACTTTGCAAAATTTGTATAAATATAAGAATTAAATAGTACCAAAATGTTAAAACATAATTCATTAAATTACCTGGAGTCCCTGGTATGCAGTCCTCCTCATTAATGCACTCTTCATGACTAAAATTCGTAATTTGTGCATATTTGCTTGTTTCTTCCAAAAGTATTAACATAAGCTTTGATCTTCCTGTTTTCATTGTGGCACACCTTTTAACATGGTATGTCAAAAAAGCTAGGCACGAAATGGCTTATAAACAGGCAAAAAAGATACACTAGTGTAATTATTTAAGAAATATCTAATCCGCTGCAACCCAAGTTCGATGAATAGTGGCGATTCCGTGGATTCGTCGGAAGCGGGAGGAGTTGGCGGGAGATCCCCGCGCGTCGCACAAACGTACAAGCGTCATTTTACTATTAGTGCCTATCAAGTCCGTCTGTTTACCGACTGGTTAATTTGAAATCCAAAATACATATATTATTTTTCTTTAATGTAGTAATAATATTTAGACAATGTAGTATCCAAGTATGATAAAAAGTGAATTTCGTGTTTTTTTTTTCAAAACGAATTTCGACTTAGTTCATTCATTCATCAAATGTATATCAAAAGTGCACTGCTGAACATAGGACTCCCTCAAAAACTGCTTCATGGAGGATATTGGCCATAGTTTCACGGCCCCAATTAGTCATTAAATCTTAAAATAGGAATACCATCTCAGACGTAGACAATAATGGGCGTTTTCGAGCGGAGGCTGCTAGCTAGATTTCAGGCTATAATCCTCTAAAAAAAGGGCTATGTATCCTAAAGTATTAAGTCACAAATTTTATTCTAAGTCACTAACTGTTACCTGTTCCTCACTAAATATTGACATAATAAAATTTACGTTTATAATAAAATTTCGTTGGAGAGGATTTCATCTTGAAGGACCAATAAGGACTTAGAAGTGCATGCGCATTGCCCATACTTAATTAACTGAGGTATTTATTGCTGTATTTCGAATCTAATTTAGCTTATCCATTTCACTGTCCCGTGAGATATATATTAACATTTCAATTGTTTAACTTTTGTGTCTTTTACGCGAATAGAGAAGTTGTTTATATGGATCAAAATTGATAATATATCGTTAACTATCATCAGATGGTTTTTATCAAGTTTGGTATGGGACTCGCGTTTCAGGGAGAATCAGTTCGAGCTTAGTAAGAACAAGGAGATGATAATAGAAAACCGACTGATTCGAAGCAAATAACACATGAATTTGAAGAACTGCTAAGGGAAATTAAAGTTTATTCTGTTTATCATATGCTTGATTTTACATTTCAGTTCAGTTTGTATTTTTTGAACAAAATTGTTCATCTGAACAAAAAAACCTTGGTTAGTGGGTGCTACAAACTTTCACTGAAGAATAAAAAAACATAGCTTATTAAAATAGAAAGGAAACAGAAACAGAAACAGAAACAGAAACAGAAACTTTTTATTCAATATAGATTATAAATAATACTTATTGAAAGTCACTCTTTTGTCTAATTACCACCGGTTCGAAAAAACCCTGTCCTGGGAAGAACCAGCAAGAAACCCAGCGGGACTTTTTTTAAATAACAGCTACAATCATGTATATTACACAATTAACTACACAAAACAAATTAGAAACAGCCTGGCAGCGAACACCTCATTCCTAGGGTTATTATCATCCATAAATTCCTAACATTATAATAACCCTTTTATACAAACTATGTTTAATAAAGTTTTTGAATTTTGAGCAGGTCGAATTTTGTATATTTTCTGGGATTTTGTTGTAAAGCGTATACATCGCCCCAAGAATGAATTACTGACTCGTGGAGTCGAGTAACTGGTACTACTAGCTTGTGTTTGTTCCTAGTATTTACAGAATGAATATCACTTATTTTGTATAACTACTTTTATTTTGTGTACGTACATTACATTTTCATAAATGTATTGAGAGGTCAAAGTTAATATATTAATTTCTTAAATTTTGTCTGAGCGACTCTTTAGGTTTTAAATCATAGATTGCTCTTATAGCCCGCTTTAAAACAAATATAATTTCAGTCAGTTGTTGTGTCCCTACAGCAAAATACCATACGACATTATGCTATGGAAATAGCTAAAGTAAACAAGTCTAGCTGTTTCCAACTAATTGCAGATTTCATTTTACAGCATATGCTGAACTAAGTCTGCTTGCTAACTTTGATATATGGGGCTCCATTGAAGCTTCTGCGTCTAGTGTTATTCCAAGAAAATGGTGGTATCGACAAGACTCAGTTCCTCCCATTTAAAATTACATTAGTATTTAATTGTCTGACATTTGGAGTCATGAACTTCATACATTTCGTTTTAGTGCTATTTAAATGCAAGTTATTAACATTAAACCAATTTACTAATTTAGATATAGCATTATTTACTTGTCATATTTTAATAATTGTCGTTTTAATTTGAAAATTAATGAAGTGTCATCAGCAAATAATACTATATTATGGTTATCCCTACTAAAATAAGTCATTAATATATACAAGAAACAGAAAGGGCCGAGAATTGATTCTGAGGCACGCCCATTTGTACTATCGACCCGGAAGAGCTCATACTATTAATGACAACTTTTTGAGTTCTGTTACTTAAATATGAAACAATTAATTTAAGAGCATTACTTACACCGTAGTGCTGTAGTTTCCTGATTAATGTTTCATGGTGAACACAATCGAAGGCTTTGGATAGGTCACAGAATATACCCAAAGCATCCTGTGAATTCTCCCATGCATTGAAAATATATTTAATCAGCTCAACACCAGCATCAGTTGTCGAGCGACCCTTGTGAAACTGAATTGATTTTTATGAAGTAAATTATTAACATAAAAAAATTAACATTTGATCAAGAATATTTTTTCAAAATTTTACTTAGTGTTGGCAGTACAGAAATGGGTCTAAAATTATGGGGTCTAATGTACTACCAGATTTAAATAAAGGTATTACTTACTATGCTTCATCAAATCAGAAACACACCATATTCGATACTAGTATTAAAAATAATAGCTAGTTGAGGCGCGATTATATCGATTATAGACGCAATAACTTTAACGGAAATGCCCCACAGATCCGCAGTTTTTAACATCAATAGTTTTAAAATATTTTACAATATCTTTTGATGATATTTTATGAAATGTAAAATTTTGTACACGCATTTACATTTTGTTTAAGCAATGATTCGGCGACGGCAGGAGAAGAATCAGTGACATAGTGGTTAAGATCGGAATATCCGTAAAATACTTCAAAAACCATTGCAACATCCTGATCTGATTCCGTTAATTTGTTGTTAAACTCAACCGGTAGTTTGAATTGCGAGAGTTGACCTTACCAGTTTCACTATTAATTATACTCCACGTCATTTTAATTTTATTAGAAGCCGTCTTAATTTTGTTGCTCAAATGCAAAGACTTGGCTTTGAGCACACTCTTTAAATATTTTGAATATTTTTAACATATTCCTAAATTGACTAAGGTTATATGACCTTTCATGGTAAAGTTCATATAACCTTTGTCTGTTCTTATGGACCTCTACTGTCGCCCATTCATTGAAAGCCTCCGACTGTTCAAGGAGAACGTTTTAGAAAAATATTATCAAATTCATTGCAAATAAGTTCAAACACTGTTCCATACAAAAATTAGGATCATTTTGGTATGAAAGTGATGGAAGTATCTTCACTATGTTACTTCTAAACTCTCCATGACGCGCATTTACAGGAACAAACACAATTTTCTCATCTACTTGCTTTTGTGAACATAAGGTAACGAAACTAACTGTCCACAGTGATCAGAACTCAATTTTGAATTATACATTTATGCAACGGCTTAACATTTGTAAAATGTTATCTATACATGTTGCATCACATTCAGTAATACACGTTGGCTCTAAAAATAAATTAAAAGACCATATGATTTAAACAATGATCTAAATTTAATATTGGTGGAGGAAGTTTAGGAGATTGATATTAAAGTCTCCACATATTACAACAGATTTATTCTGTTTATTAAGCTTAACAAAAACTTCCTCCATAATTTTTTCAAAAGTATTGTATATAGAACATGGGGGTCTGTAGATGCACACAACAATGAGGTGCTCAAACTCAACACATGCCATTTCTACAGTTCGCTCAACAGAGAGGCTCACAATATCTTTACGTTCCTTACATGATAATAATTTACTAGCTAATATTAAAGAGCCACCTCTAAAACCGTTTTCTATTGAACGAACTGACCACCTGGTGATTACTGAAATTAAACATATGTTATGTTTTTAACCAATGTTCAGTAATACATAAAATATGAATATTGTTGCTATTTAAGAACAATTCAATTTCTAGCTCTTGCCTATCATGCCTTGTATATTCTGATGCACCAGGTGTAAACAATTTTTATTATCACTCTGTGGAGTCATACAATGAAGGTTTTAAGTTACATTCTAAATTATTTAAATTATTATAACTGCTAGAGATTACCTCTATTGTCTCATTTTCTAATTTAAATTACTTGGAACTGATTCCAAATTACATATTAAGTCATTACACTGCTCAAAAGAAGCAGATGTCGTGTAGCCAAGTCCTTGGCTGAGTTAATATATAAACAATAAGATAGCACATTTGCTATCTGTCTAAATTATATTTGGATAGTAATACCTATCTCTAGTCAAAATTTCTTAATTAAATTATTTATGTCTATTAAATTAATTATATTATTATAATTATAACAATTAGATGTCAAGTTTATATTGTTATTAAATGAAAAGTTATTCATTAATAAATTTAAATTGTATCTTATTTTATTTTCCTGTACAACCCTGTATAAGGCAATGTAAACAAGATAATTTTATGTACATTTAAAGTATTTAGATGATCAATATATTTTAATAATTGAGTTTTGTTTACATTGCCTCTTCTCCCAACAAGAATTATTAATGTGCTATTAGGGCAAAACTTACTAGTTAAAACTTTATTCATTATATGACAAAGGAAGCTCCAGGCATACAACAATTACTAACCTGATGTCCTTTTAAACAGTTATTTAACATTGTGCCCAAATTTTGCCTATGTCATCACAATACATAATAACTTTATTTTTATTAATATTTAAATTACTTTTAAGTTAATATTCTTTGTTATGGTACTGTCATAGAGTGTAGGTGAAAATAATGAGTCCTTACTGTTATCATTATTTACACATATTGTCCCCGATGAACCTGGTATGGAGCGCTGATACTTACCTGATGTTTAATTAAGGAGTCAAAGCGCTCTCATTATACTTACATGACTTTACCAGATCATTCATGGCCAATATGTGTTCTTTTATCTCATCCTGAGCCGATTCATATTTATTCGATATACTTTGTAGGAGTTTTAAGTGATAAAATTGTTAAATTTAGACACTCTATATCAGTCTCATAACAGTTATTCATATTTTCCACCTCAATTGAATATAATTTAAGTTTATTAATTAATTCTTGCTTTTCTTACATACATTTATATAATTTTTGACATTAATTTTAGTTTTAATTAAATTTTGTACTTTCCTAATATATTTATTAATTTTTATGTATTTCTTTAATTTTCTTCTACTGCAGGTAATCCTTGCTGCTGTTCTTGATGTGACATAATCATCACCAGTCAAATAGATTGTTGTGGAGGGTTGCAATGATTTAGAAGATTCACATTCTATGAGCTTATTGAACAGACTTGAGTTTGGGACGCTTTCAAGTTATCTATGTATTGTTTTAATTGCACAATCTGCTCATTAGCCTCACTTAACTGTAACTGCAATGCAACAATTAATCTGAGGGATTCCTCATATTCCTTGCTGCATTGGTCAAACTCATCGACTGTTCTCTGAAGTTCATCCTTTTCTTTTAAAACAAAAGTATATTCTTTATGCAACTTAACCATATCACTTTTAGCTGAGTATTTTAGCAATTATATTTATTATTTCCTTTTCGTTGTCATCCCTTTTACACAACAGCTCACACTGCCCTTTGACGCCTTGTTTTGAAGCGCCATTTGAAGTTGGTTCTCCAATTGGCGCGTTTTGGCGTTACGTGTATTCATTTTACTATTAAGTGTAAATAGCAAAAGAAAACAAAGAAAGAAAACCGAAGAAGCAGAGTAAGCAAATGTCCAGATCTATGGGTTTATTTACAGATCTCAAATTAAATTATCATGTAAATAATTCAAAATGAATCCAGAACAACACTTACTTAAAAGGTAAATCTTAAAATGTTAAAGGATAACAAGAATAACACTTACAGTAAGTATAAACGATGTTCGTTACAGCTGTCACTTTTGGTTAGAACACTAAACACAATTTAATTAAAATATTTATGACTTTTACTTATTTTACAAATAAAATAAGTCGTATTTAACAACTGTAACTCAAAATTGAGGTGGATATTATCAATTTACAATTTTAATTTTTTAAATAGTTGGAGCAAGTATTTTACAACTAGTCACTGGGGTTACAGCAAAAGGATCAAAACAAAACATTGTTTAGTTTAAGTTTAACTAGCCGAGCATAACCTACCTGTACATCCTAGCATGCTTTAAAGAATTCTGGCCATCGATGAGACTTGAGTGTTTCCTTCCGTAAATATTTTCAACCTGGAACTCATCCCCTTATTTTCGGATAACAATAGCCTGCACTTTGATGTTTTTGTAAATTGAAGAAATTGTTGTGAGGAAACAATTTTGATAATTGGAGCATCTAATTCGCATACTGAAGAATATTATCGAAGTCAGTAAGGACTATTAAAAGTTTAAAAGTGTTTGTAATCTTTCGAGCCGTTGGTAGCAAAACTTGATAGCAATGGAGGTTACGCATAAATTTTCATTAGCAATAAAGAATTTTGGTCATAAATTATAAAAAATAAAACTATTGTTTCTGTGGTACCAACTTCTTACCAAGTCATTAAAGATAGAAGATAGAAGATCATAGAAGATTAGAGGCGCTGAAGTCCTGTGGGATAATATTGTTTTACATTATTGCGTCGCAATAAGATACATATTTTATATTTATGATAATATATTTATTAGTCGTGGTAGATCAAAAGGCAAGCGCTCGTTTTAAATTTTACTGCACTCGTGTTACCGGAAATTGATTTCCGTCGATATCAATGAAATTGTTAATTGAAATTTTAAGTGCAGATTAAACAGAACGAGGAAATCATCGTAAAGAAACCTGCATATTTAAGAAAATTAATAAATATTTCGAAAGCCTGTGAAGTCCATCATGTTTAGGACACCGTATGTATATTTCCTTCTAAAACCTGTCAGACATCAAAGGATGCCTTTGTTTAGCTGTATGTCGTATAGGCTGAAACTTTACTTTTATGTATATTTATGTATAATTTATAAAAGCATCTTTAGTTTAAAAATTATATAAGCCTGGATGGCGGAGGCAGTGTAGGCCCCCAGAAGTTCGTAGCCCGACATAAGCTAAAACCAAAAAATAATTGATAAAGTGTAATGATTTATACATTTCCACATCGACGTCGTATATTAAGATCATATGTGGTGACGTGTGTAATATAAAAGCTAAAATATAGAGAAAAACATATCCCTACATATGATTTATTGCAATAATAAAATTTTGCTTAATAAAAAGCGCGCCTAGCCAAGCGGAACCGTAACCTTAAATTGCTCATAATTATTCATAGCGTTGTAACCTCGTTGCGCGTGACGACATAGTTTGATTTATTTTTCTCCTTAAAACATTTTCTAACTCGATATTTATAACATTATATAACGACCAATTATCGCAAACAAAATTAATTAAAAAAAGTATTATAAATTTTATTGTAAAGGTTTATGTATTTAAGATTAATAAATGAGCGTAATTCGTTACTCTTTTCTTAGTACCTTATTCTTATTTCCTACTTATATCTACATTATTAATATTTTACATATATTTGTGTTGGAGTTTGCCACCTGGTCTTCATATGGTTTCTTTTAAATAAAATTGCACCTTATAAGTATAAGAATATTATATCACTATTTTAATTGAAACAGATGTGTGGTTTATAAAATTATAATGCCCTCTAGACCGAATTTCTAGTTATTTATTTGCCCAGGACAAGACTAAAGTGCACGAGTGTGTGCGCAAACACAGGTGTACTCTCTATTCCATCACTATCATAGTCCGATGGGACCGCAATACGATACAATTGGCCCGGGAGTGAAACACTGTCTACTTCCTGACTCCGGGCTGTTACTGAGAATTTCATGATAAATAACCCAGTAACTAATTTTGGCCCGATTCGAAACTGAGACCTCAGGATCAGCAGTTGTGGTGTCGATCACTAGACCAATAAGAGAAACAATAAAATTAAAATAAGACCGAAATAAACAAAGCTTTAAACGATTTACTCGGCTTTAAAATAAACAAAGAAAGAGATTTAAAACGAACGAAGTCACGGACACAGGTTATTTTATTATGAAGCAATAAACAGCTGTATATTGCAGAAGTTTTTTTTTAATAATATAAGGTTACAAGCAAACACACAGTCCACCTGATGGTAAGTGGTTACTGTGGTCCATAGACATCATACATCATCGTTTGCGAATCAAAATGTAGATGCGTTGTCAGCCGTGAGGACTAAGATGGAATGACTCTTTTTCAGTAAAAAGGATCGTCGGTTCTCTACACTCATCATAAGAAAAACAGCAGCATTACGCTTGTATTCTGTGAGGCGTGGTCCTTCCGCAGTCGAGCCGACTCATTCGTGCTACAACTATACAATTAATATAGCAGCAGCATGGCTCTACCACGTTAAAGTGTTTTTTTTCCCTATAATGCAGTACTTAAGTGTAATCGCGCCTGTTGGTATATCGTGATGAGCCCTAGATGTTAAACCTAGATGTATCACCCTGCATTAGCGTGACTAAAGCCTATACACACTTGCACTTAAGACATTCACATTGTAATTGACAGACAGTCAGGAGCTGTCAAAATATTCCATTCCTTTTTTTTACGCATTATGGAAGACAAAGCAAACCATTTAGTTTAAAAGCGCGCAATGTCGACAACATGAAGATCAAGACCCGCCGAGCGTCTAGTTTTTCGATGGTGAGAAAGGGAGGGAGGAATTAAATCATGTAATTACTGCGCATAATATCCGGAACATGTATTTAGATATACTTCTTTATTTATTCCTGCAAGCAAGGGGCAATAATTAGTATACAGTAAGTAGAATAACAACTCCCTTGTGAAAAATTAATCGCTTGCTCTAGAGTAACACAATTAGACTAAAGCAGTTGCTTCAGAAATTGTACCGATTTACAATTTGTGAATTATTTAGAAGAGTTGTTAAAACTGCGCTACCAACAAAAAAATAAAAGTTTATATAAAGTAAAAGATATATAAATAACTACGTGACTAGGAGATCGGTATAATATGTATAGTATGTTAAGTGTTTATACTATAGTATGTTGTATTATTATGGGTTTTTTTATAGGAGAGGGGGCAAACGAGCAAACAGCTCACCTGATGGAAAGTAACTACTGCCGCCCATGAACAACTGCAACACAAGGAATTGCAAATGCGTTGTTGGCCTTTTAGAAAGCTCTTTTCTTGAAGGTCCCTAAGTCGTATCGATCCGCAAAAATCGCCGGTGGTAAGCTATTCCACGGAGAGGTCGTACACGGAAGAAAACTGCTAGTGAAACGTACAGTGGTGGACCGCCAAGCATCCAGATGGTGTGGATGGTATCGAGAATTTTGCCGCGATGTGCGTTCGTGAAATATGGCGGCCGGGATTAATCCGAACAATTCCTCAGAGCACTACCCGTGGTAGATGCGAAAGAAAATGCTATTCGCAGCGCCAGTGAATCGAGCCAATCGGAAAGGTCTCGGTCGTTATTCGAGCCGCTCTGCACTGGATGCGGTCAAGTTGAAGGAGCTGGCACTGGGGAGCCCCAGCCCAGAGATAGTAACAGTATTCCATGTGAGGCCGAACTTGCGCCTTGTAAAGTTGCAGGCGGTGTGCCGGCTTGAAATACTGTCCCGCTCTGCTGAGCACGCCTAGGTTTTTAAAGGCCAATTTGGCCTTCTCTTCCAAGTGACCATGAAACTGCACGTCACTCGATATGTCGCGGCCGAGGATTCCGATACTGGCTGAGGCAACAAGGGGAGTGCCTTGAAACTGAGGAGATACGACAAAGGGGTTCTTTTTAGTGGTAAATGCGCAAACTTGTGTCTTCTGAGGATTAAACTAGACTAGATTTAGTCGCCCCCAATCCGAGACTTTATTCAGCAAAGACTCGACTTTGACACAAGTTTGTTCCGGTACTCGGCGACGTTTTCACGAGAAATATTGACATGTATAGAGCATCACCAGTGCTCTCGACATAGCAATTAATGTTACCGGTTTGCTACATATCATTGATATGCAGATGAAACAGCGTTGGTGATAGCACGCAGCCTTGTGGAACACCAGCGTTAATAGGCTTGTAATCGGAGCATGCACCGTCTACTACGACCTTGATGCTCCAACCAGCCAGAAAACTGGTGATCCAATTACACAATTTCTCGGGAAGCCCTTAGGAAGGAAGCTTCGAAAGAAGCGCTTTGTGCTAGACCCGATCGAAGGCCTTCGCTAAGTCCAAACTAACCGCCAAAGCCTCCCACTTGGACTCGATCGCCTGCACCCTTCTGTGTGTTAGGTAAACAAGAAGATCACCAGCTCGGTCGCTCCCCGACGGAAACCGTACTGGCGGTCACTAATCAGCTGGTGCTCCTTAAGGTACCGCATGAGCTGGCAGTTAAAAATGCACTCCATTATTTTCGAGAACAAGGAGGTGATGGCGATAGGCCTGTTGTTGGACGTATCAGAGCGGTTACCTTTTTTAGAGATCGATTGCACGAAAGCTGTCTTGCATGAATTCGGGACAACGCCTAGGGAGTAGTAGTACCAGAAAATACGCGTTAGAATCAAACTCTGGAACGCACGTCCTCAGCACAATTGGCGGGATTCCGTCAGGCCCACTCGACTTGTGACTCGGGAGAGGAGTGCTTTGCGTACTAAACACTGTAAATCGCACATCAGGCATAGAGCACTCACCTGTGGGATGGTCAGTGGTGTGTTCCCCGTCATCGAGACTCGAGTTGGATGCAAAAAGGGAGCTTAAAAGGTCGGTTTTCTCTTTCGCGGCGTGGGCCAGTGGTAAGTCGTCCATGAACATGTGATAGCTTACAGAAATTCCCCTGGGCAGCCTTGGCGAGAGACCAGAATGCACGGGTTCCCGAAGGAAGGCGAACTAATTTCTCGCCAATTCTGTCAATGTGCTCATACTTTGCCTTGGTAATAACTCTATTGAAGGACCTGGAAGCGAAGTTATACTTCTTTTTAAGCATACAGGTGTTTACATCCCGAGCCGCCAAAGCTTCAGCCCAGGCCTGACAACACTCCTGCTTACTGCGTAATGCAGTCTTACAGGAGCAACCAAACCAATGCTGATATCTGCCTCCGATGGGTACCGCAGATGATGGAATAAATAGTTCCATTCCCTGTAGCACCACATCAGTGACAGAGTGATGAACAGCGCTGGGATTATCCGGCGAGAATCAAACCCGCCCCCATGTGTAGGATGCAAAGAAAGACCGCATTCCATCCCAATCCACCGACCTGTAATGCTAAACACGATGGCAGCCAGCAGAACGCAACTGCGAAGAGAGCGTGAGTGGCGCCACACTTTAGATCAGACAATGGTCCGAAGAGCCAAGAGTTAAACTTGAACCGAGCCATTCGGCGTGGTGGGCGTTAAAATCACCAAGTATCACGATCTCTACTTATGGGATCTGTTGTAGCAAGAAATCTGTAGCCATTTGGACGTGGTCGATTAGTCGGTCTGTGTCGGCATTACCGTTACGGGACCTATAGAGGCACCCGTAGACACACGCAAACTCTAGCCCGGGGCACAAATAAGTGTTCTAATTTGTACCCCGGGTTACAGGTACGAAGTATCAGTCAGAGTACGAAGTAGGCGTTAAGGTTCGAGTGAAGTTCCCTGTTGTTGCAGAAGTCCACGGATAGCGTGGCAGGGGTCGCCATGGTTCTATCTCCCCAGAATACGTGGGGCAGCCTGAAAACACTGCTCAAGAAGAAGAAGATGGCTTGGCCGTGGATGCCGGTGAGGATTCTCCATCAGGCGTGCTGGTACCTCCTGGGGTAGTCTTTGTTATGGTGAGGGGGGCTAGTCCACCCATAGGTTAGTATAATATATTAATATTAGATGATAAGATAATTTACTTTATATTGCATGGTTTGATGTGTTCATACCTACTGATTTATCTCAAATAAAACATTTATTAATATACTTAGTGATTTGTCAATAAATCTATAAATTTATCATTAGCACCATTAGTAATTTATAGTTAATAGACCATCAGCAATTAAACCGTTTGTGGTTTCTGCTGAAGGGCTGAAATTTTTCTTTTTTGTGTATCAGTTTGTTTTTATATTTTGAATAAGTAAAAAAATAAAAAAAATATTAACACCATCCAATTCAGCTAACATGGCGTGAGAAGTTAGCTTCCTCGCTCTCTACTATATTACTGGTTAAAACATAAATCGTTCTTTTTACGCACATAGAAGCCTCCACTGTATGAGGCTTCCTTTAGTGGACCTTATAAGTAAACAAGGTTACAATTCCAATTAATATTTTCAGCAGTGCCCTTCCAAAGATCGAACTCTGTTCTTTTACTACGAAATTTTAAACGAACTCTTGCCTCTGATCTATTAAGATTTCCTCCTCCTTCCTTTCCTAATCCTCATTGCCGTAAATTAAATAAAAAGGATAAGTTGAAGTTACGCTGTACGTATAGTAAGTACAACGAATTATGAGTGTCAACCTTCAACTGCGCAGTAAGCGTTTTTAGATCTACCGCTATGAGGTGCAGCGCTGGGCCGACAGCAGTCAGTGAGTGGTGCAAACACAGGCTTCCTCTCACCTCTGAAATGTTTTGAGTACAAGGAAACGTCTGCCGCACTGCCCCTATGCGTGATGGCTAACTTCACATGTCAATAAAATAATGTTTTAATTTCTCAGATACACAGTTGTCCTCCCTGTGCTTTCCTTCACTACCAAGCACGTACCAAGCAATAAACAGGGAGGCATTGCAATTGGCAGGTATAGAACATGGGTTGCTCGCGTAATATGAAATTTACGCCGGGCGCTTAGCAACCATAACTCTTTATACTAAAAATGCTTTTATAAAGTAATCGTTAAATAATATAACATTTACTAGCTTTTTCCCGCGACTTCGTCCGCGTAGATATTATACTTTAAACCATAGGTGATCCATCAATAATCACTTTCATAGTAAATTTATACCCACTTTAGGATTATTTCCGTGATCAAACTATCCTATTTCTTCGGAACTTAAACTATCCGATACCATCGGTGGCGCGGTTAACTATCTCGATACCGTCGGTCGAGTGGTTTTACATGAAGAGTACATTTGGTCACGCTGCAATGAGCAATGTATTATTGCAAAGTTTCATTAAATATTATTCAGTAGTTTTTGGTGAAAGAGTAATAAACATCCATACATCCAAACATCCTCACAAACTTTCAAGTTTATAAAATTAGTAGGATAGTTTAGTTTCTATGCCATACATTTTACAAATAAGACTGGAAAATGTTAGCAGATAGGTATGCATTACACGGTTATCGAAGATCCCAAATTGAGCAATAGGTTATATTGACAAGCAATTGATCCGGTATTCTCGGATATATATTGTGTTTCAGGCCAACTCCTATTTCCCAGCAATACGCGTTTGTTTTTGTTTCAGAATGTTTAAACATTTTGTAAGAAAATATTATGTTATGATTTTAATTAACGTATCAAGTTCGTTTAGTTCCTTATTGCTTTTTAATTACAAGTCATTATTGTAATATATTTCTAATTCAATATAAAATATATTATGTTGTATTTATATTTTCAGTATAATTTATAACTGTTTATCATTACTATGTAGGTGTGCATCATTTATTTTATTTTTTGGAGCCGACAGTCCACCTGATGGTAAGTGGCTGCTGTGTTCCGTGGAAATCTACATCAATCATCGATTAAGAATCTAAATGCAGAATGTGTATGAGGACTTAGATGAAATGCCTCGTTTCCAGTAAAAGTGGTCACCGGTTCTCTACACTCACCATACCAAACGCTCTGTTACCCATTCATGCTACAACCATAATATAGCTGCAGCATGACTCTACGATATATTCATTCAAAAACATAGGCCCTTCCCAATAGATTCCCTCATAGGATGGATATCTGCAATAGTTGCCACACGTATTTGTATATTTAAGATATTTATTTCTCAAAAGAATTATAATTTACTTAAATGAGAAATATTTGCAGTGTTACCTTAATTCAAACGGCACGACACACAAACAAAGTGATAACAAAATAAAAAGACACAATTTTCTTTGTAATCTAAGCGAAGTAATGTAAATAAGTTTTATGTACATAGTAACATAATAAAAGTAGAATGCTGAAAAGTAGAATGCAAAGATTAAAATTAGCATTCACCAGAGTTACTTTACTCTATTCGGTTCGACCGCTGAGTGCAAAAATATTCATATACCGACGTTATGCTTCGCTTAATCGAATTGACGTTGAACTATCGAGACTGGAAGTGATATGCATCCTTAAAGTTACAGCCTATATATTGCTGGATGAGAGGAGGCCTGTGCCCACTGCTGGCACAGCCCCTCTCATTCTGAGAGGATTTTGTAGGGCAAGGAAATGTCCGCCGCGCTGCCCCAATGCGTGTTGGCGAATCACATGTCTTCGAAATATATTTTTTCTTATTCTCAAAATGCAGGTTTCTCTAGATGTTTTCCTTCACCGCCGAGCACGTGATAAATCAGCACTTAAAATTGCAATTAACAAATTTCATTGGTGCCGGCGGGGATCGAACTCGGGTTGCTCGCACTGTGAAATCTTTATCCTTAAATCCGCAATTACTACTTAGACAATGACTTAATGATACTTTTCTTTGTGTTTAATTTTTTTTACTTTTACCAGTATATATATATATGTATATGAGAGTATATAAGTATATATATATATATTATCGTCACCCGTATATATACAATATATATGGAGGACGATAAGTTATCACATTAAATGAAAAGACGTATCCTACATAGAGTTCTTTAAACATGCACAACTAAAAAAATATAATAATTAACTATCTAGTCGCGGTAGCTCTATGCGCGAAGTGACAAGAAATGGGACGGGTGTCGAGGGTGCGTGTTGTCGAAATTCATATTTCTCTGGCGCGTGCGACGATTAGTAAAGCCGCGTATCCACCGAAAATGTTGACAACATTTATATTTCCAACTGTTTGCAACTCAACAAAAGTTATTAACTTTTGTTTCCGATGTTTCCGCACCGAATTAAAACATGTCGCCAACAATTTGAGAAACATTTTAGTTGACAACTTGCTGTCTCCACCAAAGTTTTGTTGGCAACAATATGTCCTCAAGTGACGATATTATGCAGGCAGCCGCAGTATTTATAACTTTATGCAAAAAAAAAAACACACCAGCAGTTTTGGAGTTATACTTAATAATGCGTATTAATATTGAAGTCGGTTAAAGGCAACATTTTTAATTTCATTAGTTGTCTTTCTTCTCTTTACAAAAAACGTTACCTCCACACTAGGATTTTCTCCTGTATCGCAGGGACAGTTTACGTACATAGAATAGACCTAGAACAATTATTTGTAGGCATACAAATACTTGTTCCATGCGGATTCGAACCCGCGGCCCTTAGGCTGCAACTCATTACTAAACCACTGCGCCACGAAGCCGTCACTTGTCTGTTTCACATTTTGCTATTTACAAACATGCGACACGCGACTTCATTATTAATGAGAGTATCAATACATACATAAACACTCACGCCTGTCACCCAGAGGGCTAGGCAGAGACTACGGACTTCCACTTGGCACGATCCTGGCACACTCTCTCGCCTCATTTACATCCATATATCTACGCATACACGCTCGTCGGTTAAGGGTACCCTAATCTGGCCCATTTCCAATATATCGCCAATTTGGTCGATAAACCTTCGTCTAGGGCGTCCTTTCCGACTCTGCCGTTCACTTCTGCAGCATAAATTTGATTTGTCACTTTCTTCGTTCATTCTTTCTACATGACCAAACCACCGAAGCATTCCTTTTAATCCTGGTCACAACGTCATCTTGCAAACCACACTTTTCTCTTATCACACTATTTCTCACCCTGTCATTCAGATTCAGCCCTAGCATACCCTTAATGACCGCATTTCTACAGCATTTATTCTAGTCTCATGCTTCTTCTGCCAGACCCAACTTTAACTACCATACATAAAGTAGGACTAACACAGCATTGTGAATTGCCAAACGTGCCTTTTGACACATTCTGACTCTTCACAATAGCGTGTAGAGCCCCATTCACTCTATTTCCTGCGTTCACTCGTCGTTCTATATCCTTATCATATCTACCATCCCTACTAAATAAACATCCCAAATATACAAACTCATCCACTTGCTCAATCAACTCCTTCTATTCTTATTTCACATAACGTTTTACTTACTTCTTTCAAAACCATCACTTTCGTCTTCTTTGCGTTCACTTTCATACCTCTTTCTTTTAATGATCGGTTCATTAAAATAACCATCATTTGCAACTCGCCGCCGGCGATGCAAATATGACTTGATCATCGGCGTACAAAAGGCATTTGACGGTTAACTCACCCATTCTCAACCCACATTCTTGAACTTTCAAAGTTTGCAAACAACTGTCCATAAATAGGTTAAACAGCCAGGGGAAGCTACACAGCCCTGTCTGACACCTTTTGGATGCCAAACCAGTCCGAGTAGACCCTGTTGATCCTGACACAAGCACTAGAGTCCCTATAAAGAGACTTCAATGCCTGTATCAAACCAGCGCTCAAACCAAATGAGTTAAGTGTTTGCCATAACACATTCCTGTCCACTCTGTCATAAGCCTTTTCCAAGTCCATGAAAGCACAAAACTTTATGGTTTTTGGCCAAAAACCTTCCGCAATCATGCGCATGGAAAATACTTGATCCGTACACCCCATCCCTTTCTAAATCCAGCTTGCACATCCCAAATTTTTCCATCAGTTTCTTCCATAACTCTTTCAATTAACCTTAGCATACAGTTTACCCACAATGCTAAGCAAGCTGATACTAGTAGTTTTACAGTCCTGCTGTGACCTTTTCCTTTATATATTGGGACTATAACGGCTTTGCACCAGTCTTCCGGTACCCGCTTGTTCCCAACATAAATTAAACAGGTGTACAGCAGGCCTGCCACCACTCCCTCTCCAGCCCTTAGCATTTTGAGTGATACTCTATCATATCCGGCTGCCTTACCTGCTTTCATGCTTTTCATTGCTTTGTTATTTCATCTACACTTATCTCCTACCTCTCTCCACTTTCGGAATTTTTCACTTAATTCAGACGACCCTTCACTCATAAACACGCTTTCAAAGTATTCCTTCCATCTCTTTAAATTGAAACTTCATCATTCAGCATACAGCCATTCTCGTATAGCATTCATTCTAGGCTGTTTTGAATTTCTAGCAGTTCTTACGAGTTTCCAGAACATTTTAATATTTGCCTGAAGTTATCAGATATCCTTCTATCATTCTTTCCGTTCTTTCTTGCTTTTCCTTTCAACAACTTCTTTTACTCTCTTATTTATAAGTCTAAAGTCTGCCTTTTTCTTTCAATCTCGTCATTCATACCGCCAGAATTACCAGCTTTGCTGTTGCCAGTAAATCTAGCCATGCTCTTCTTTGCTTCAACTTCCATCCGAATCTCATCATCCCACCACAACGTATTATTTTTCCTTTCATTCGTTCTCTTACTTACACCACATACTCGGTGGCTGCATCCACCAAAACTTTCTTAACATTATTCCATACAGTCTTCAGGTCTAAATCATTCATACATATTTCATTCAAACCATTTATATTCTCCTCAGTCTACATTTATACTTCTCTTTCACACCTTCATCTTGTAACCTCTGTTCTTATACGCTGTAACGCAGTGGTAGACACAGATGTCCGATGCCGCCAACGCCTGAATAGACCATTAATTCGGCATAAGACAGGTAATGATCCGTCCTACGTTGGATCCCTGGTAAACTCTTGTATCTACCACTGCGCCCGCATTCTTTCATCCACCATTATGAAATCTATCATGCTTCTGTCATTACTCTTTCCCGTATACATGTGAATCCTCTTATGGCGAAAGAAAGTATTCGTCACAAAAGATTCTTTTCTCACATACGGCGAGGAGGTCTTCACCATTCTCATTTACACTTTCATCGCCAAACATTCCTAATATCCTTTCATAACCAGACCTCTTCACCCCAACCCTTCCATTAAAATCTCCTAACATAATGATATTTTCATTTCCTTACATTTCAACAACACCATCTTACCATGTCCCAAAACTGTTTCGGATATAAGTGGTTTAGACATGTCTGGGGCGTACACCCCTAGCACAAACAACTTCTTTAAGCCCACTTTCATTCGTATCCACAGCAGCCTTTAGGCATTCATACTCTTCACACATTGACCCATTCTTTCTGAAAGGATGACACCGACTCCTGGCATGCCCGCTTGGTCTCGTCTACACCAGACCAGTAAGCGGTATACATGCCATAACACATCTATTCCTCTATCATTCATCATTTCGCATATTTCATCCATCTTATCATTCACTGCTCCACATACATTCAGCGTAGCCAGACGGGCCTCCGCACACTTTTCGTTCTCCGGGAGACAGAAGACGGGTGGCGAACCTCGTCGCCGGTTTTACTCCTGAGATTTCTACCCCTGCCCCATTAAAGGGCGGGAACTGGGGCCATTCCTTTAATGTGTTGGCTCATGGTGCGATCTAAGGGGTGGTAGATTTTACGCCGCTACCATACGGCGAGGAGCCGAGTCTATCCTTTCGGCTTTGTCGCTGTTTAGCACCACCCGGGGACAAGTGTAGGTGGGCCTAGGTTAGGTGGTCGAAGCCTACGGACGCGAGCGACTCATCTCCTTATCAATGAGAACTCTATTGATACTCCTATTGATACTTCTCATTGATACTCAAATGAGTATCAATGAGAACTATTAAACTATTAACCAGTGTATGCTGATTTTGCATTAGTAGGCAGTCACTAGTACTAGGAGGTCTACTTACACTGAACGATTTTTTAAGGTCATTGGCATTATACGCGAAAAAATCGAAAAATCAAATAATAAATCTGTAACTATGGCTTCAGTAATTAAGTACCTAATTATCTAGATCTACCTATAAATAATAACATAATTTTGATTACACACATCCCATAATATATTTTGTGAACGACATAAATTAATTAATGTGTTGATTAACTCGTTCGTCCACGTGACAGACATGTTGCCGACAAATGTTTCCAACAAGCGTCTCCACAGAGGGAACAAATGTTTGCAACAAGCGTATTCCTTTGATGTTGCCGCCGAAAATGGAAACACGGTTCCCGACATTGTTTACAAGATTTGTTGCCAGAAACATTTGTTACCAACACGTGTTGACAACACAAAAGTTGGTAACAAAACTTTGGTGGAAACGCGGCTTAAGAAAGTAAGTCACTTAGTCCGACGCCGGCGTCTTTGGGGATGGTTCATGGGTCGCTTGACCTAATTTTCGTTTTTCGCGTAATTTAATAAAATTTAATTGTTGTTTTTTTTTTTGTTTTTGTGAACATTTTAATAAGTTTCTTAATTTGTTTGTGATAGGATACGTTAATACGATAATAATAGTTGTGATAAGAAGGTGGTGTGACAGTGCGAAATTGGACGCTTTCTTTTACTGTATTGTATTTTTTTATTTGTGATAGGACACGTTAATAATAAGCTAGATAATCATATTTAATAACTTAGCGACGATGTCAATTATGCATTCGGGTACACGGCGGACATTTTGAAAATTTAAAAATTTGATTTGTTTTGATTATTAAACTTGAGTGATTTTAAGATTAAAGTGATTATTTGCATAAAAACAATACCAAGAAATTTGTGATTTGTTGATAACATCGGATTAGCATCGCCCTACGCGTGCCTATACTTACCTATGTATGCGTGTAAGTATGTATTATAATTACCTATGTCGATGTCGCGTGAGCACTGAACGCTCCGTGGCCGCGCCGTTGCCGCTTTTACATGTCACCAGGTCCGTTAACTAATATTATCAAGGCTGATTTATTTCTTGTCAATTTTTACGCTATTTATTATTTGAAAAATGCATTTTTATTTTCTTTTATTATTGTTTATTTTATTATTTTAACAGACATATATCAACT
Organism: Parnassius orleans; assembly: GCA_029286625.1. Lineage (NCBI taxonomy): Eukaryota > Metazoa > Arthropoda > Insecta > Lepidoptera > Papilionidae > Parnassius > Parnassius orleans. The sequence goes on from JAGSMP010001588.1 coordinate 53,926, forward strand.
TGTATTAACTGCTATGCTATTTAACGTGATAACCTAAGCGCCACTCAGTGAATATATCATTATCATCATCATTACAGCCCCACAAGTCCACTGCTGAACATAGGCCTTCCCAAGGAATACCCCAAAGCACGGTCCTGAGCCACCTGCATCCATCGACTTACTGCATGTCTTACCAAGTCGTCACTCCATCCAGTGGGGGTGGCTCTACACTTCGCCTACCGTTACGAGGGCTGCCACTTGAGAACCTTTTTCCCATCGGTTGTCGGTTCTTCGAGCTATATGGCTGGCCCATTGCCACTTCAGCTTACTAATTCGTTGGCTATGTCGGTCACTCTGGTTCTACTGCGGATATCCTCATTTCTAAGTTTATCACGCAGAAACCCCGAGCATAGCCTCTCTATAGCTAACTGAGCGACCTTGAGTTTCATACGGCCAGCACTGAAGGACCACGTCTCAGTTCCATAAGTCATCACTGGCAACACGCACTGGTTGTACACTCGTCTTCAAGTTTTGAGGTATACCTGACGAGAAGATGTGTCGCACTTCCGAACGCTGCCCAGCCGAATTGAATCCGTCGATTGACCCTCGGTCGAAGGACTTACCTAGTCGGACTCTTTGTCCCAGGTAAACATACTCGTCAACAACTGGAGCTTAGTGCTCCCAACAACTACTGGCATAGTGTGACATGGACGCGCACATGATCTTTGTTTTGTCCATGTTAATCTTAAGACCTATCCGTTGGGAGGCACTATTGAGGTCATTGAGTATAGGTTAGGTCCTCCAGCGATTCTGCCATAGGACTATATCGTCGGCATATCGAAGGTGAGATGTACTCGCCATTGACGTTTATACCGTATCCTTTACAGTCCAGTAGCTTGAAAACGTCTTCCAATGCAGCGGTGAAGAGTTTCGGAGTTATTGTCACCCTGTCTTACACCTCTGCAGTTGGATAGGTTTCGTACTCTGGTTCTGTACCGGATAGCTATCGTAGCCCTACTGTACAAACACTTCAGCACTTCGATATACCGACAGTCCACTTGGCACCGCTGAAGGGACTGTAGCACCGCCCAAATTTCGACGAAATCAAAGGCTTTCATAGTCCACATACGCAAGACAAAGTGGCAGATTGTACTCTTCGATCTTCTGTACAATTAGCCGAAGGGTATGTATGTGGTCTGTGGTGCTAAAGCCTCGAAACCGGCTTGTTCGGGAGGCTGGAAGTCGTCGAGTCTGCTTGCGAGACGATTCGTAATGACTCGAAAACAGCACGTAGACGTAGCTCAGAAGGAATTCGGTCAGTTTGTCAAGAGAGCGTTGCCGCCTTTCTTGAAGAACAAGACCATCGCACTTCTGTCCACACCTCCGAGTAGTCCCACCATAGAGGACGGAATTAAGGAGCTTCTGAAGGACTTCAAATACCGGTTTTCCACACGCTAGTAGTTTCTACTGTAATTCCATCCTAGCCTCCCCAAGACGGTGGAATTACAGGAGTAATTTGCTGTTTTAAGGTGCTGGCCATTCTAACTTGTTCAGACTGACGTCCGGGATGTCATCGAATAGTGTCGGATAAGACTTGTCTTGAATCGTTACTCACACTTGCGTGTGGCTCCATCGATGATGTGTACAGCTGCCCATAGAACCTCCTCAATCTGACTTCTTTAAACTCAGGTGTCCTGAAACGATGCTGCCACATTCGGTCTTCAGCTTTGACTGTTGGCTCTTTCTGGCAGATAGATCTCTGGCAAAGACTTTGAGCCCTTTGAGTTCTGGTTCCGCTCGATCACTTCTTCAATACGAGCAGTATTAAATTAAAGTCCCGCCGCATACATTTGGAGATCTGTCTGTTCAGTTGCCTGTATGTTGCCAAATCTACTGAAGCCTGCAATCATTTTCCGTCTAACAGCCATTACATTAAGAGTGTGATCAGAGAGTTTTGTGTAGTTCTGCGGCGGGTCTTGCAAAACTTAGTCTGACCGCATGGGTAGTTTCCACGAGCCATTCATATCGTCCACTGCGTTGCAATCTTCCTGAAAACGATTTTGTAACTCAAGATGAAAGGTTTCGGAACTTTGGATCAGAGCAGGAGGGTGACGGAGCGTTTACCAATAGACGATACCTTCCACTTAACGTTTAGGTTCAGTGTGTCTCTCACCATTCGGTGATCGCTACCAGTTTTCACTCGCGATCACTGACACATCACTGAACAGTTGCCGTCTAGTCGTCATAATGAAGTCAATCTTTTTTGTGGAACCGTCGGGGCTCGACCAGGTCCACTTCCTGTGGGACCGCTTCTGGAAGAAAGAGTTCACCATAAAGAGTCCTCTTTCTCCATGAAGTCGACCAGCTGCTGGCCCTTGTTTGCTGCCCTATTCCAAATTTCCTACCTCAGCTCGCCGTTCTCTCGTGCCTAGTTTTGGGTTGAAGTCTCCCATTTACACCGTATAGTCGGATTTGAGGAATGCATGGCTTCAGAGATATCCTCACATTTCCTCTACCTCCTCATCGGGATGTGCCGAGGTTGGTGCAACCTGTATGACCTTCAACGAATACCGTTTGGTGATTCTAAGTATAATACGCAACCCTCGTCGACACACTCACAATCTTTACTACGTTATTAACGAGAAACTTGTGGACGATAAACCGACACCTCCTTAGGACAGATTGTCGTTCTCCGGTGATAGAACAAGTTGCCGGATTTGAGGATTACCGTGTCCTCCTCTTCGGACCTCAGATAATCCAATAATATCCCAGCGCAACTTGTCATCTCTTCTTCCAGCTCCAGGATCTTCGTCCTCAGGGTGCGCGTGGTGTTGCCAGGTCGAGTCGTTTAGGTGGCAACCGAACCTCCACGGAGATTTCTTACACCCCGCCCGCCGTTACCATGGTCGCCACCGTAGCCAGGAATAGCGGGCCGCCAGACTGGGGCCGTCTTTTGTAACTGTCATTGGGTATATTATAGTTGCACGCTTGAAGAGCGGGTTAGCAACCGCAGTTTTTATTGTAATTTGCTGTTATCAGAAGGATGTTGCTGCCCATCTTCTGTCTAAGTTTCTCTGTCGCCTCTTACGACACCCACGGAAGATATAGGGTAGTGCCACTACACGGGCGATATACATATATAGTATTTATTAATTACTAGCGATCCGCCCTGACTTCGCACTGTGATTTCTATCTCGACAACAGAACCACTACGGATCTTAATCATTCAGAGACCACACAAAAATTTCATCAAAATCGGTCCAGCCATTTTAGAGTTTTGTGAGACTAACGGACAGGAATTGTTTTTTATATATAGAGATGTTTTTATTGTTTATGGTTCGAGTCTATGACCCATACATTTTATTATTAGCTGAATTATAAAACATGTACATACACAGTCAGCTATGTAAATCTTTAAATAGGCACTCAAACAGTCAAATAATCCGCCTTTAACGGTTAAACACCTTTTTTTCCATGATTCTGTTTATCTCAAGTTCAGCTTTATGGAATCTTAATTAAATATGGAACAGAAATAGCAGAGTAATTAGCGCTGACTCAGATCCCAGGTTCTTAACAAAATGTGATTGTTAATTTTCTCTGACATTTGAAGCATTTTGAGATCTGCGGTATCTTATTGTGAGCAATAACAGGTAAGGCAATAACGTTCTGCGCCCTGCTAGCAGAAGTATGAATATTCATAGTTTATTCAAAATTACTGTAACTGAGAAACGTTGAAATTTTTCAAAAAGGCCAATCCTGCAGATTAAAAGAAAAAATATGGAGTTTGCTAGAGCTTAAACTAATTCGCATATCATCTAGAAGAAAGTTTGCCTTTAAATGATAATGTTATCATTTAAATGACAGAATTTTTCCATGGCGGGCAGTTGAAACGAAGACTAACCATTTACCTGGTTTTGGACAGATTTATACTGCACGAGGGTGTGTGCACAGGTGCACTCTTTATCTCCTCACGCTCATAGGAACAACGGCTCTAACGTTCTTTCTGAGGCACGTGGAGTCACTGAGAAAATTTTGACAGAAAAACTTTTGAATTCATATTATAATATCATTACAGAAATAATGGATTGACTTGAAACTAAGTTATTATTATTCAATACGAAATATACCTACGAGTCTAAATAGGTTTTAGTTAAACGCAAATTATACGGGTTGACAGCTTCTCGATTAATCGACGCACTTTTCAGTTTTAATTGCCTCAACACCGGTGGTATTACATATAAAAGCTATCAAAATTTTGTAAATTCAACATGTATCTGCCTTTAAACTAAAATATGTATATTTTTGTCGAATTGAAAACGTAATTGAAGATGTTTTTGGAACGAAGTCGGACGGTACAAATTTATGGATGGGGCTAGCGAGAAAAAAGTGTAAGATTTTTCCATCACGACCATTTCTAACGTAGTGTAGACGGCCTTGCGGCTACAAGGAAGCGAGAAGGAATATTATCCATCTCCCTCGCACTTTTCTTATCTTGCCATGAAAGAAATATTATTTTATTTTAAATTATGCTTTTTTAATAGACACTAGTAATTAATTTATTTGTATTTGTTAATCAATAATATAATACGTTTATCAATAATAATATATACTAAAGGAACTTTAGTCACTTTAGTTTAAAAATAAAGTTTTTTTTTTAAACTAAAGTGACAAATGAACTACAGTCCACCTGATGGTGGTGGCTGCTGCAGTCCATGGACACCTGCAGCCAAATTCAAACAAAGAGGCTTATGTCATCATGTTTCCCGGCGGCGAATATTGTATCTGGTTAACATTCTTATAATATCACTGTCACTATCGCTACAGTCCTTCACAAGTCACCTGCCGAACATAGGTCTCAAGTAAAGTACGGTCCTGGGATACCTGCATCCACGTGGGTCGTGTGCATCGAGTGGGTCGCTACGAGGCTGCCAATCAAGAACTTTTCTTCCCACAGGCTGTCAGTACTTCGAGCTATATAGTCCACCCATTGCCACTTCATCTTACTATTCCGCTGGGCTTTATGAGTTGCTTTTTTGTTGCAAATATATTTGTTACGGACCTTATCCTCCAGAGAAATTCCAAGCATAGCCCTTACCTACGCATAATATATTCCAAGAAATATGTATAAAAGTAATGCGGTACAGTATTTCACCTAGTGTACGGATGACACAATTATTTAACCGCCGCTCCTTCAAGGTGCAGCCTTGTGCAGAACAAGGTTCTTAGTTGAATTAGACTCACTAGATCGACACATACTTGTATGTGTCGATCTAGGTAGTGAGTTTCTAGTGAAGTAAATGGTAACAGACAAAAGCAGCGCCAACTGCTACGTCCTGCAATTTGCTGCCATCTATGAAAATTTTTGTTGCCTCAAGTCCAACAAGAACATTGACTTCCGCCTGTGTAGTGGTGAGTTTAGGATTGATTTCAATTCTCTGCTGGGTATTATTACCTGCTGCTATATGGTGCGGATGTTCTCAGGGTGAGACCCCAAGTAGGCCGCGTGTAGATGCATAAGGTGTTAAATAACCGCACAGCTTTATTAATCATGTACATGACGGCCAAACAAAAGCTTCTCGTCTAAGATTACCCCAGATATTTGATTTCCGATGAAAAGCTGAGATCACATCCGCCCATAGTGATACTGGCAGCTTTGGTCTTAGGAGTAATAGCGATCATTTGTGTTTTCGAGGACTGAAATTCAGTTTTACGCTTGTGCCCCACTCGACAATCTTATGGAGAGCATGGTTGGTAATATTCTGCAAACTGCCAACACACCCAGCCGTGACTACCAGCATCACATCGTCCGCAAATGCCTGTATGTGGTTATCCGCTGGAAGCTCCATGTCAAGGAGCTCGTCTAGAATATTCCACATTACTGGACCGCATGTGGAGCCATGAATGCAGCCCTTGACATCACCTTTGAGGCACGCACCCCGCGTAGTCAAGTAACACCTCACGATCGCGAACATAATTGCCTATGAGCCCGAAAATGTTGGCAGGGCAGCCTATATGCCGCAGTCGTTGGAAGAGCCGGCCACCAGGCGTTGTCAAAGAATCAAGCCTGGAACTGTGTTTCGTAAGGCAAGTAAGCAAGCTTCGCTGAAATAAGTGGCGCATTCCTCCAAACACCCAAGTCAAGGTGAGCGCGTGCCAAGGACTGGTGGCATCAGGTGTAATATGATGTCAGTCCGTCTGAAATCTTGGTGTACTGGGGTATTTGAGTCCTCGATTATGATATTGAGGTCGAATTGTTAGAGTTTGTAGCATCGGTTGGTAAACTTTGACTGCCCAAAGGTCTGGTGAATGGTGCCATTAGACATATTACAGAAATCATATGGCCCTGCTTCCGGAGAACACAAATATATGATACTGACATACCATCGGTCCGTATAGACTTCGGTAAAGACGGTGTTCATCTCAATCAACTCAAGGCTGCAATTTCCAGCAAAATATAGTCACGACACTGCAGAATGAAGAATGTTGCCAATTATATTATGTTGGGCTTGTACAGTACACAAAATGCAGGGTAGTACAGTCGACCATGCCGTTGTATACTTAGGCTCGAAGTTCTTCGCTGCTGGTCAATCATACGTGGCCTTAAGTGGGGTAAAATTATTAGAAGGTCTCCTTATTGAAGAGCTAGACTGTTCGAAACTAACCGATAAACGACTTTGCAACAATGATGCGTTGAATGAGAAGAACAGACTGAGAAATCTGTCCAGCGATAACTAAAAAGTAAATAACTTTTTTAAAAACAAGCTTTTATTTAAATGCGCTTAAAATAATACAATAAACTTTTCCTTTAAAACTTTTACTACCAACTTATAACGTCATTAAATAATTTATATGATATAAAAGCCTTTCAAATGTACATTGCTGAAAAATTCCTCTCCCATGTAATACCCCCACAAAAGATACTGATAAAACTGCATTATTCGATTCCTTACGAAGTCATTATTCCATCTGGTGGAGGGGAACACTCCTCTTGCTGCTACGAGGCCGCCTCTCTAGGAATCTTTTATCAAGAAAGTTCGTCGAGCTATATTGCCGGCCCATTATATATTTATATTATACATAAATTCATAATCTCTCACAGACTATGAACTTCATTTAGCACGATCCTGACACACCTCTGTCGCTTTTTTAACGTTCATATAACTACACATACATGCTCGTCGGTTAAGTGCACTCTTAATTTGGACCAATTTGGACTATCTTAAATATTAAAAAGGTTTTATATTTTAAATTTTATTGCTATACTATTGGAATACCTAGAAATTGTACGTTCAAATCTAGTGTCAATAAATAAAGCTAACCGGCAAAGTTAACCAAAGGCTAAACTAGCTTTACATTCTCTTGTGCATAAGGGATTACCATGGCAAGTGTTCGTAGCATTAATTGAGCGGAAACCCGAACTAAGTTGGAGTCTAACAGTGTTGTAGACTTAAGCAAATGTCTAGAATTGCTTGCAATCTGTTTGATATTATTGGTTACAACTGAGAAATTGTTTTATATACACAAAAACAAATACGAGCTTTAAATGTCGACGTTAAGATATCATCTCAGCAAAAAAATCTCATTTAGATCATACGAATGGCGATGCAAGAATATCCACTACCCCATATCATCCCGTGGGTGTCGTAAAAGGCGACAGAGGGAAACAAATCAGGAAATGGGCAGCAGCGTCACCTAAAAAGGGATGAAAATTTAAAAAAAAACTACGGTTGCCAACCTGCTTGCCAAGCGTGACAACTAAGGCAAACATCCCCCTGAATATAGGTCTCCCCCATAGATTGCCTCATAATCTATGTGGGAGGTCTATGTTCAACACTGGACCTTAAAAGGCTGTAAGGGTAACGCTAACGGAACTACAGTTATTCGTTTGCGAATGAATTTAAGCAAAGCAAAAATCGGAAACAGACGGAATCCTTTTATGCCTAGGATTCCGTCTGGGTAGGTACTACCTTCTTACTCATTTCTGCTATCAAGCAACATTACCAGCACTACTGTGTTCTGGTCTGAATCATATAGAGTCAATACAGGATACATATACATACATACATAATCACTGACGCCTGTCACCCAGTGGGGTAGGCAAAGACTACGGACTTCCATTTGGCACGATCCTGACACACCTCTCTCGCCCTCTTTACATCCATATACCTACGCATACATACTCGACGTTTAGGGGTACTCCTATTCTAGACCATTTTCAATATATCGCCAATTTGGTCGATAAACTTTCGTCTAGGGTCCCTTCCCGACTCTGCCGTTCTCTCTCGTATCTGCAAAATAGATTGGCTTTGTCACTTTTTCCTCGTTCATTCTTTCTACATGACCAAACCACCGAAGCATTCCTTTCTTAATCCTGGTTACAACATCATCTTGCAAACCACATTTTTCTCTTATTACACAATTTCTCACCCTGTCATTAAGATTCAGCCCTAACCTACAACTTAATGACCGTATTTCCACAGCATTTATTCTACTCTCGTGCTTCTGCACACCCAACTATCACTACCATACATTAAAGTAGGGACTAACACAGCATTGTGTATACGTGCCTTTTGACACAAAATACAGGATAGAGGAGGCACTTTTCTGCCTAGGAGTCCGTCTGGGTAAGTACTATCCTCTTACTTATTTCTGCTATCAAGCAGCATTACCATCGCTACTGTGTTTTGATCTGAATGGTATAGAGAGCCAATATAATCACATGGTATGAGGCACGCTACCTTAGTGCCAGAAGTCACAACAAGCGTTCTTGCATAATTGCAACTGCCTTTATAGTTTCTGGAGCCAGTGAGCGGCAGACTTACGGTATTTCAATAGCATAACGTTTTTTTCTGTTAGTCCCCTACTTGAGGTCCGTGAAATGGGGACTCTTTAGTTTGACCGGCGGTTGTTATAGAGACGCGCAGGTATGAAAGGTGTAAAAATTACAGAAAAATACATTGAAGTAGTAAGTGCCGCTTTGACATCTTAAAATATTCAATAAAAGTCACCAAAAATAATATTGGCAGGCACCTGTGATAGTTACAACATGTACAAGTTTTTATAATTTACCTTATTTCAATAAAACTGCAATTTATATATGTTGCTGATAATATTATTTGACATATATAATATGTATGGCAGAAATATAAAGACATAAAGACATTTATTCCAACACTTACATCTAAACGTAGTGATATATTCTCTTTGCTTACATCCACACACAATTACAATTAAAAATAAAACACGTGACTTATAAACAAACAAAGAAACAAAAATTTTAATAAAGAAAAGAAGTGCGTCCATTATATTTGTATGCAAACGTACATTAAAATAAAATAAAATAAAAAAGATAAAAAATGTAAAAGAGATTAAGTGGTTTAGCGCTGATTAGCCACTGAACAAGTTCGGACGCTCAATTTTATAGCTTTTTTAAATATGTATTTCATGCCTTATGTGAGATGTGCTGTAGACGATAGTATGCAGAGTTCATATTTTATAAAATGTTTATGATAAATATAATGAACACACACACACACACAACACACACACACACACACACAGAGAGAGAGATGGCACAACATCACACACGCACACACACACACACACACACACACACACACACACACACACACACACACATATTTATGATTAGAAATACTAATAGGTAATTATTAAATAAAGCATGTTCAAACATAATATATTGTGGTTCTATCACCCAGGCAGACAACATACTTCAATGGCGTACATAAGCGCGTGCCATCGCACTCGCTCTAATCCAGTCTTTAGATTAAACTGAAATTTCTATTACATTAATTAATAATATATAGATACTATCGTTTCATATTAATTGCAATTAAAAATAGGCACGGGTTATATAATAATAATAATTCTTCAACAGCGTTATAACTGATAAAATGACCGTATCTATTTAAAATATCCACGATTTTACGGCTACTTGCAAGGCTTTTAATGTCATGTATAAGCCGATATGTTTAGATTTTATATTACCGTTATGGGCCATGTAAATAAAATCTTGAGATTAAAAATTGACGCAACTTTTATAGCAATTTGCGACTGTTACTTCCAATAACTGATGTGACAAAGTCGGATACAATTTGTGGTGTTGAAAATTCGCCTTGTATTCAATGTTGGGTACTGAAAATTTCTGGTAGCTTTTACTTAAAATTTGTTTCATCAAGATTAATGCTGCTGCTTGTAAAGTATCTTGCCTTTAAGATGTGCAAATAATGATTCATCGATTGTTTTAATAATTTAGGGCTATTACTTTCTTATGATTAGATTGTTATATTTGTATACAGTCAGTATATTTTCTTCTAAATGTTATACTGCGAATGTTGAGCTCATTATTTCTTCATGGTCTGCAGCTAATTCCATTATTAATTCACTATAAATCTTGTGTAGATATGTAAAAAAATAACAACGTTCATTATCAATTACATTATTATTTATTACTAGCTGTAACCCGCGGTTTTACTCGCGCATATCATACGTCTGCGCCTTGCGACATACGAACTTCGAGAGAGACATCACGACGGACAGTTGCTTTTTTTTATATGAGAGGGGCAAACGAGCATGCGGCTCACCTGATGGTAAGTGACTACCGCCGCCCATGAACAACTGCAACACCAGGAACCAGAGGAATTGCAGATGCGTTGCCGGCCTTTAAAAGGAGTAGGCTCTTTTCTTGAAGGTCCCTAAGTCGTATCGGTCCGGAAAATCGCTGGTGGTAAACTATTCCACAAGGAAGTTGTGCAAAGAAGAAAACATCTTCTAAATCGCACAGTGGTGGACCGCCAATCATCCAGATGGTGTGGATGGTTCTGCCGCGATGTGCGTTCGTGAAATGTGGCGGCTGGGATTAATCCGAACAATTCCTCAGAGCACTCCCGTGGTAAATGCGAAAGAAAATGCAAAGAGATGCAACATCTCTTCGCAGCGCCAATGAACCGAGCCGATCGGAAAGGACTCGGTCGTCGACGATTCGAGCCGCTCTGCGCTGGATGCGGTCAAGTGGAAGGAGCTGGCACTGGGGAGCCCCAGCCCAGAGATGGGAACAGTACTCATGTGAGGCCGAACCTGCGCCTTGTAAAGTTGCAGGCGTTGTGCCGGCATGAAATACTGTCCTGCTCTGCTGAGCACGCCAAGCTTTTAGAGGCCAATTTGGCCTTCTCTTCAAGTGACCGCGAAACTGCACGTCACTCGATATATCGACGCCGAGGATTCCGATACTGGCTAAGGCAACAAGGGAGTGCCTTGAAACTGAGGAGATACGACAAAGTGGTTCTTTTTAGCGGTAAACGCGCAAACTTGTGTCTTCTGAGGATTAAACTGGACTAGATTTAGTCGCCCCAATCCGAGACTTTGTTCAGCAAAGACTCGACTTCAGACACAAGTTTGTTCCGGTACCCAGCGACGTTTTCCCGAGAAATATTCGCACGGCCGGCGTATAGAGCATCACCAGTGCTATCATCCGCATAGCAATGAATGCTACCGGTTTGCAACATATCATTGATATGCAGAAGAAACAGCGTTGGTGATAGCACGCAGCCTTGTGGAACACCAGCGTTAATAGGCTAGTCGGAGCATGCACCGTCTACAACGACCTTGATGCTCCGATCTGCAAGAAAGCTGGTGATCCAATTGCACAATTTCTCGGGAAGCCCATAGGAAGGGAGCTTCGTAAGAAGCGCTTTGTGTCAAACCCGATCGAAAGCCTTCGCAATGTCCAAACTAACGGCCAATGCCTCCCCCTTGGACTCTACTGCCTCCGCCCATCTATGAGTCAGGTAGACCAGAAGATCACCAGCTGATCGACCTGACGAAAACCGTATTGGCGGTCACTAATCAGCTGGTGATCCTCAAGGTACCGCATGAGCTGGCAGTTTATAATGGATTCCATTATTTTGGAGAACAAGGGGGTGATGGCGATAGGCCTGTAGTTGGACGGGTCTGAGCGGTCGCCTTTTTTAGGGATCGGTTGGACAAAAGCTGTCTTCCATGATTTCGGGACTACGCCTAGGGAGTAGGAGTACCGGAAAAGACGCGTTAGAACCGGTTCCAACTCCGGAGCACGTCCTCAGCACAATTGGGGGGATTCCGTCAGGCCCACTCGACTTGTGGATGTCCAGGGAGAGGAGTGCTTTGCGAACCGAGCGCTGTGAGAACCGAACATCCGGCATGGAGCACTCACACCGCGGGATGGCCGGCGGTGTGTTCTCCCCGTCATCAAGAGTCGAGTTGGACGCAAAAAGTGAGCCTAAAGGTCGTCGTCCTCCTGTGCAGAGATGGTAGTGATGGCTTACAGAAATTCCCTTGGACAGCCTTGGCAAGAGACCACAATGCACGGGTTCCCGAAGGAAGGCGAACTAGTTTCTCGCCAATTCTGCCTATGTGCTCTGACTTTGCCTTGGCAATAACACTTTGAAGGACCTGGAGGCGAAGTTATACTCTTTTAAGCATGCTGGTGTTTACATCCCGAGCCGCCGAAGCCTCAGCCCAGGCCTGATAGCACTCCTGCTTACTGCGTAATGCAGTCTTACAGGAGCGACCAAACCAAGGCTGCGATCTGCCTCCGATGGGTACCACAGATGATGGAATAAATAGTTCCATTCCTGTAACACCACAACAGTCATCAGTGACAGAGTCAGCAACAGCGCTGGGATCATCCGGCGAGAAGCAAACCCGCTCCCATGGGTAGGATGCAAAGAAAGACCGCATTCCGTCCCAATCCGCCGACCTGTAATGCCAAACACGGCGGCAACCTGCAGAACGCAACCACGAGGGGAGCGTGAGTGGGACCACACCGGATCAGACAATGGTCCGAAGAGCCGAGAGGGTATCGACGGAAACCTGATATCCGTCCGGATGAGAGGTCAGCAGAAGGTCTAACAGGGAAGGTGTATGATCCTTCACATCTGGAATCCGCGTAGGCGAAGTAACCAGCTGTGTCAGACCATATGCCAAGGCAAAGTCATAAACAGATCTCCCCGCATGATCGGTTAAACGTGAACCAAGCCATTCGGCGTGGTGGGCGTTAAAATCGCCAAGGATCACGATCTCTGCGGATGGGACCTGTTGTACCAAGGAATCTGTAGCCATTTGGACGTGGTCGATGAGTCGGTCTGTTTCGGCATTACCGCTATGGGACCTATAGAGGCACCCGTAGACGCGCGGATGGTCGTCGCTATCTACGCGTAGCCAAAGGATGGACAGGTCCGAACCTTCAAGACTGCCGAGGCGTCGAGAACAGATGTCCTCTCTGACGTATACGCAACTCCAGCCCGAGGCACAAAGGAGTGTTCCAATTTGTACCCCGGGTAGGAGAGATACGAAGTATCAGCCGGAGAGCCTGCGTCTCGGTCAGAAAGAGCAAGGCCGGCTTCGCCGTCTCGAGATGGTAGTGGACGGCGTTTAGGTTCGAGTGAAGTCCCTGATGTTGCAGAAACCACGGATAGCGTGGTAGGGGTCGCCTTGGTCTTGTTGCTCAGTTTGCCCTGAGCAGTTATAGTTTTGAGCGGAATTTTGCCCTCCCCAAAATACGCGGGGCAGCCTGAGCACCCACGCTCAGGAGTGGAGTAGCATGGTCGTGGATGCTCAGCGAGGATTCTCCAGGGTGCTGGTACCCTCCTGGGGTAGTCTAAAATTTAATTCCGCTACCATGTTGATGGGGGGGGGAGGGGGGAATTGGGCCTCCGGTCACCTGCACTCACCAGACAAAACGCAAAAGCAGAGCTTCCACTTCATGTCGGTATTCTGTGAGGTCGTGGTACTAACCCGACTCGAGCCGGCCCATACGTGCAACAACAAAAGCTGCTGCGTGGCTCTACCACCGTTAAAATTAACTTGCTGATTAATTGCTGAATTAACAAAGATTTAAAAAGTGAAAAATGTTACTTAAATTACATGGTTAACGTAATTGGTGGTTATGCATGGTACATAATATACTGATATAGCTTTGAATACAAAGTGATTTATTTGGGTTACATTAACGAAGTTTTCATACGAATCCCTAACTTTTTGAAAATATTCTATAGTCTATGTTCATCAAAGATAATGTAGGATTCTAATAGTGAAAGAATTTTTCAAATCCGTCCAGTAGTTTCGGAGCCTATTCAATTCCAACAAACAAACAAATCTTTCCTCTTTATAATATTATATAATAGTGTAGATAATGTACATACTTCCAGAAAGAATGCTTGATAATTATCGCGATGGATTGTCCAACATAGTGCGTGTGGGGTTTTCGATGAACATTTTGTATCATTATTAAATTGATATCTGCCGATATTAGGTAATATTTTAAATTATGTTAGACCCTGCCAATTATCGGCCAATCTCAATTATCTCCATAATCTGCAAGATTATGGAGCATACCTAGAACAGAATGACTTCCTTAGTGACCGGCAATACGGGTTTCGCCAAAATTGGTCAGTTGGGGACCTTCTAGCGTATGCCATACACGTATACGACGAGACTATCGAGAACAGTGGGAAGCACTTGCTGTTTCCTTGTTGTCTCGAAAGCCTTTTACAGTGTTTGGCACACTAACCTTTTGGGCAAGCTTCCAGCGTACGGCTTATTCCCTGCACTGATTGACTCGGTACAGTACTTTCTGAGTGAACGATCTCTTCGAGTCGTCGTTGATGATTGTTTATCCGATCCTGTGGCGACTAACGCCGGAGATCCTCAGGGGTCGGTTCTCTCAACCACTCTCTTCTTGCTGCATATTAATGATCTGCTTATGCCCGGTATCTATGGGTATGCAGATGATAGCACAGTTGTGCAGAGATACCAACCAAATCCTTGGGCCAGTCGGGATCAAATCTAGTTCGAAAGAGAAGCTATGTTTGAGCGTGTGTATCACACTACAGACAGTATCTTAATGGGCCGATGCCAATCTTGTGAAATTCAACGCCTCCAAACACAAGCGTGTCTCTTCACTGCAAAAGGATTTTTCATTTTGCAGATGATTCACTTTGGCTCCTTCTTTCCGAAATGTATCATTGGAATACACGAACCGCCTTCAGTTGTTGCTGGTTAAGATATCGTCAAATCTGAACTTCGGGCTTTTCATTGAGTCCATGGCCAAAGCAGCTGCAAGGAAGCTAGAGTCCTTGCAAAGTTGGTGGCGTTGCCGGACAGCTCCAGCGACCTATTTACTAGAAACGAGGCATTCCATCTTCGTCCTCAGGGATGGCAAAGCATCTGCATTTTGATTATTTATCGAGGATAGATGTAGATGTCTATGGGCTACAGCATCCACTTATCATCATGTGGGCTGTGTGCTCGTTTGTCAATCTTATTCTATATAAAAAAATTAAAGTCTTCCAAGTCTTTATCCGTGTCTCTAGCTATTTGAAGTTTGACTAGACTAGATATAGACTAGCTAAAGTGTGATGCGGATGCTATTAACTGGTCATCTGTATATACTGCATCCACAGTTGATGAAAAAGTTGACTTCTTTAACAGAAACATATTAGGACTGTACAATGAATATGGGTGTGTCGATCGACTTAAGAGTCTTCCTGTTCCATGGATCACGAATGGGGTAAGAATGGCTATGGCAAA
>JAGSMP010001589.1:0-55057 GCA_029286625.1 Parnassius orleans
ACTATAAACGAGGCATTCCATCTCAGTCCTCAGGGATGGCAAAGCATCTGCATTTTGATTATTTATCGAGGATAGATGTAGATGTCTATGGGCTACAGCATCCACTTATCATCATGTGGGCTGTGTGCTCGTTTGTCAATCTTATTCTATATAAAAAAATTAAAGTCTTCCAAGTCTTTATCCGTGTCTCTAGCTATTTGAAGTTTGACTAGACTAGATATAGACTAGCTAAAGTGTGATGCGGATGCTATTAACTGGTCATCTGTATATACTGCATCCACAGTTGATGAAAAAGTTGACTTCTTTAACAGAAACATATTAGGACTGTACAATGAATATGGGTGTGTCGATCGACTTAAGAGTCTTCCTGTTCCATGCATCACGACTGGGGTAAGAATGGCTATGGCAAAACGCGATAGAATATTTCAAGCTTTTAACAAGAATCGCACTGATAAAAAGTGGCAGGCATATAAAACTGCGAGAAATCGATGCAATCAGATGGTGAGAGCTGCTAAACGCCGATATATC
This sequence comes from Parnassius orleans, assembly GCA_029286625.1. Taxonomy (NCBI): domain Eukaryota; kingdom Metazoa; phylum Arthropoda; class Insecta; order Lepidoptera; family Papilionidae; genus Parnassius; species Parnassius orleans. Next base: position 529 of record JAGSMP010001589.1, read on the forward strand.
CACAAACAAGTACTTAATTCATCTTCGGCTGATATATGGAACCTTAATGATTGGAATAATTTACATAAGTAGTAATGATGCATATTTATATAGTAATATAAATATGCATCATTACTATATAATTTTGCCACAGTTGCTACGCTTGTGGCAACAAAGTTTGTGTTATAGCAAGATGTTGCTGCTCATCTCCTGGTAACTTTATTTTACTCTGTTACTACTTTACGACACCATACAGGACGAAACGTGGCAGTTCACGGAAGGGCTATACAATATTTTACATCATATATTTAATTTAAAGAAGACCTATGTTCAGCAGTGAATTGTGGTAATGATGACGAATAATGATCAATAAAACTTGTAATTATTCTAGCTTACTTGACCTGTTTCTACTATGTGCGTTATTATAAATAAAGTGCCTAATTTATAAATAAACGCCGAGCAAGTTGAATAGATGCTCTGGTACCTTTTCGCATCTCTTTCAATTCACTTCTGTTTTTTTTTATAGAATAAATGTGACAAACAGCGCACGGTCACCTGATGGTAAGTAGATGCTGTGGCTCATAGACATCTACTATCGTTTAAGAATCAAAATGCAGATGCATTGTCATCCCTGAGTTAGATAGTGCTTCATTTCCAGTATAAAGGACTCCAGTTCTCTACACTCACCATACGAAACACAGGATCATTAAGCTACTATTTTCGCTGGTAGCGTTTCCCGTGAGCGTGTCCTGCAGTCGACCTTTATCCGTACACAACTAGTTTAAAATTTCTTCATTACAGCCCTACACAAGTCCACTGCTGAAAATAGGCCTCCCCAGGAATTCGACAAAGCACGGTCCTGAGCCACCTGCATCCATCGACTTTTGAATGTCTTACCAGGTCGTCCTCCATCTAGAGGTAGTCGCCCCACTGGAGCTTACCGGTACGAGACTGCTACTCGAGAATTTTACATTTTAGCTTCAATTGTCGTTGGATGTAAACATGCTAATCAATCAACATATTAAAGATGTCCTGGCACTGCACCTCATGGCCTTTGATACTTATAATATACTGCTTTAAGAATATGATGATTCTACAATAATAAATAATAAAATGCAGTGACAATACAGTGTTTCTCTTTATTCTAACACAAATAGTTCAAAACACCTTACATGCTATTTATTTTCGTGGTTAATATCGTAAAAATCGGATATGTTACCATCTAGTCATTTTGGTTTTAATTGTGCTTGGAATGTAAACATGTTATTCAATCAATACATATTAATAACAATGTCCTGACACTGCACCTGGTGGCATGTGTCACTTTTTTAACTTTCTTTAAGAATGTGACGATTTTACAATAACAAATACAGCGACTATAAAATAAAATGTTTTCTTCTGTGAGACAGAGGCGAGTGAATGAATTTATTCAGAACATAATGGTCATACAATCGTACAATAGTTCTTAATAACACAATAGATAGCATTACTGGTGATATAATACTAACACCCTACTTATCAAAATAACATAGATGCCACAATATTTTACCGTATCTAAATTAAACAAAATAATTATATTGCTTTTACATCCTGTATTCTCAATAGCTGCAAAAATAATAATGCTTGGTATTACCCAAACCTTTAGTGAACAGGTCTGCTGGCATTTCAGTTGTTTCCAAATATCTTAGTTCAATAATTTTATCAGCGATACAGTCTTTACAAAAATGGTAACGAATATCAATATGTTTGGTTCTCTTGTTAAAACTACTATAAAGACAGCCTAAATGCACCCTGGTTATCATTAAATATAGTTATTGTATAGCACTCATTAATAATTTCGTTTGACAAGTTGTGCAAATAAATTGCTTCCCTGCAAGCATTTGCTATGCATATATTCAGATTCTGTGCTTGAGAGCAACTGTTTTCTGTTTTAGTCTCCCATGACACTATACTACCAGCTAATTTGAAACACATACCTGTGTAAGACCGCCTGTCAATAATATTGTTTCCAATCTGCATCAACATACCCTTCTAATTTATCATTACCATATCTCTAGTATATATTAACCCATAATACAGTATGTAGTCTTTTTAAATATTTAAAATTCTTTTTTTATAAGCCCTAGTTACATTATCATAGCAATTGTTAAATTGACTAAGAAACTTACTGAGTATATATATCAGGCCTGGTTAATACTGCCAAATACATGAGCCCACCTATTAGTTTCTGATAAGGTATTTGACTATCAATATTTTTATTTCCTAAATTAATATTCAATTTAGACTCTAAAGGTGTATCAGCTAGCTTACAATTTGTCATGTTGAATTTTTCCAATAACTGATTAATATAATTATTTTGGCTCAATGTAATAGTGCCACTAATTTTATCAATATTCACAGTCATTCGTAAACAATTTTTAACTTGTCCTCTTTTAATTTGAACTTTAAAGACAATACCTTTTTAAATTATTACATTCAATATCATCGTTTGTAAAACAAAATCATCGACATACAATGTTATTATTGTTCTCCTTTTATCCTAATTTTAGTGTACAAACATGGTTCTAGCTTGGAGCGTTTATAACCATTGTAACAAGACATTCATCAACTCTCTTGTACCAGGCCCTTGAGGATTGCTTTAGACTATAAATAGCTTTATTCAGTTTAAGTATTTTATTATTATAGTTATTTTGAGAATTTGATAAGCATTCTGGTATTTCCATATAATTGTCTCCTCAAGGTCCCATTCAAGAATACTGTAGTGACATGAAGATGTGTAACATCTAAACCAAGTTTACAGATAAAATGCAAACAGTAATCTCAAAGTCGAATGCTGCTTAGTACAGGTGAAAAGAGCTCGTGACGTATTGCGCTTGCGTACAATACGTTACTAGCATGTCGAGTTATCGGTGACGCAAACCCATAAGATTTTCCCCACCAAAAATCGCTCAACGCGGCTAAATAAAGAAGTTTACTTCTATAAATAGAAACCACATTGTGGTTACAACTAGGGAAGCTGATTATGAGTGTTTAAAAATACTATAATATAAATACAATGAAAATAAATTACTACTTAAATACATCACGTATACTAAAATACACATCATCATTCCGCTAGCGCCGCCGCTTCGAGCGGCTGTGTTGCATGACGGCGCACACCGTCCCCGTACGGTTAGTGCCTTCTCGTCCTCGCGACTTTCACATCATTCCACGCTAACGCCGCCGCCCCGAGCGGCTGTGTTAATAACGCGCTCCGTCCCCGTACGGTGGTGCCGCGCCACTACCCAAGGGGTCGCTTCTGATACGGCAGATAGGCCATTCAGGTCAAAAGCCAGTCCCAGGTGGTGTTTGGTGGTGGGCACTTCATAATGAGTCCCATACAACCACGCAGGCGGCTGCGTGGTATGCTAGATCATTACCACCTCCTCCCCGCTTCCCGAAGTAGCCCTTGCTTTGGGATGCAAAAATAAAACACACACACACAAAAATAAAACCTAAATTTTACTTTCACTAGTTTACGGTTTAAATTCAAGAAGCAGTACCTGCCGTTCCTAAGTAAATCTGAATTACAAAGTCGACCTAGGTCAAAGAAACGTCGTTTACAATTACACGGCGAATCAAATTTCCTCTGATCTTACGTACCGTAATTTTGAGTTAAATTCAAGCTATAATACTATTAAATAGGGATTTATTTTTAGAGTACTATTTTGTTTAATAAAATACATGGATAAGTGCACTCTCTATTCGCTTACTCTCACAGGTCGATAGGATGGCAATTTGAACAGAGAGATTTCAAGTGCTGGACTAACGGCTTTATGTGTTTTCCAACGCGTGGGGCTGAAACTCAACCAACTACTTGACTTAAGAGTCAGGACGTTGGTTGAGTTTCAACTAACACAAACTGCTCTTACTAAAAACCGCTGACCCTTAGAATTCAAACCCTCCTCGAACCTAACACAAAACTCAACCAAGACAATGAATGTAGCCAGCAATTAGTGTACAACAAATCATTTCGTAATACGTAAAATATTTAATCGTGTGATTGGTTCAAATATTAATCTTCGCAAACTAAACTCACAATATTTTCCAGCGTTCAAAACCGTCAAATAATCAATCGTTAAATCTTCTTTCTCTGGTTTTACGAGCTTCAATATACAAGGTAGCTTTAATGAAAAGTTTTAAAACACGAATATTAAACGAAGTTTCAGAAATTAGTTCTTATTCTTGCCTGCTTCTTAATTTACGGACGCAGCTACAGTTGAAGTTACTTAAGAGATATCAGTCCCGGCAAAATATTTGCGCTGGGGAGAACTGAAGGAACCTTTTCAAAGTAGGGTAAAGCAGAGATACTCCGATCATAGCCTCTCATAGCTCGCTGGCGACCTTGAGCTTTCTCATCCGGCCAGCGGTGAAGGACCACGTCTCAGTTCCATAGGTCATCACTGGCAACGCACTGGTTGTAAAGTTTCGTTTTCAAGTTTCGAGGTATACCTGACGAGAAGATGTGCTGTAATTTGAACGCTGGATATCAGGACGGTTGGACTTTAGATTGGACTTTTGTCCATAGGGTAAACATGCTCGGCAACAACTTCGAGCTTAGTGCTCCCAACAACTACCGGCATAGGTGTCATATGGACATTAAACATGATATTTGTTTTGTCCATGTTCATCTTAAGACCTATCCGTTGGGAGGCACTATTGAGGTCATTGAGCATAGTGCTTAGGTCCTCCAGCGATTCTGTCATAAGGACTATATCGTCGGCAAATCAAAGGTGAGTGATGTACTCGCCATTGATGTTAATACCGTATCCTTTCCAGTCCAGCATCTTGAAAACATCTTCCAATGCAGCGGTGAAGAGCCGGGATATAACGTCACCCTGTCTTAAACTCTCTGCAGCTGGATAGGTTTCGTACTCTGATTAATGCTATCTACTGCATCATGGAGGCGTCATAGGCAGAAAAGCCGGATTAACCATGTCAGGCCCTTAGGCCAATTGCCAAAGAGATATGAGTAATAGCATCAAGCGTCACCGGACTGATGCCGAACTCCTCAAGAACTTACAGTAAAACATTTGTATTTGGGCTCATTGAAATTGTCTTAATGAATAGGTCATAGATAAGTGGTGATGCAGGTTTCATTAGGTATAGTATGTATATGAATTTTCATGTATGAAAAACTTTCCAATACTTTTTGTGCACACGGGGCCCCAAGCCGATGTGGGGCCCTAGCAGCCGCTTCAATTGTTAATCCGGCCCTGGTCATAGGAAGCCTATGTTCAACGATGGACTTATGTTGTAATGATGATAACGTGAGTGGATTTTAGAGAGTCTCCTGCGCATAATATCAAAAGTTTACCTGCAATTGCTTGTAAAGCCGTATTACTTTATAATTATTCCTTTTTGTAGGACCTTTCAAACTTTAATGAATACTACGTGTTTCAACAAGATTCTGTAAGTAAATTGTGAAAAGATATACTACATTCCAACGCATAATGAATTTCACACGTGAAATGTAAAATGGAGGCATACCGTAATTAAGTCATTCATTGCCTGTTTAAACAAGGTTATGGATGCTTGCAATGCATTAAATTCATATTGTTGTATGCGAAATAGCTTACAAGGTGAAAAATTTAATATAATTACTACATGTTCGCATATTCATGCAATTTGATAAAGTTGCTTAGTTGATTTTCTTTTTTTTTATACAATAAGGGTGACAATCAAGCACACAGTCCACCTGATGGTAAATGGATGCTGCGGACCATTGACATCTACATTTATCCTCAATTAAGAATCAAAATGCAGATGCGTTGTCACCCCTGAGGACTGAGATGGAATGCCTTGTTTGTAAAGAGTCTCCGGTTATCTACACTCACCATACGAAACACAGCAGCATCAAACCGCTATTTTACGCTGGTATTCTGTGAGAGCGTGGTCCTAGCCCAGTCGACCTGACCCATTCGTGCTACAACCATATTATTATAGCAGCATGGCTATCTCTACAACAAGGAATGTGTAAACTAGAATTTTATTTTGCATAACGGTTGGTCACGTTTGGAATTTGAACGCCAACACGCATTGGCATGGCGGACCTGTTGCTCCATAACCTTCTCAGAAATAAGAGAAGTCATTCAGTGGGACGTATAGGATTTTATTTCACTTTTCTGGATCCACGATTCATGGTTACAGCGATAATTTATTAAAAATATTGGATTATTTCCTTCAGAACGACATCAGGTCACCCCAGTTTCAACAATTATAGTGCACGAGTGCAATGAGCACAAGTACAGACGAAATTTCAAGATTTAATATACATATAATCATCAACATTACCCCTAAAGAATACCACAAAGCACTGTCCTGAGCCACATTTAACCATCGAATTCTTGTATTCTAACCAGGTCGTCACTCCATCCTCCATCTACTGGCGGACAGCCCACGCCTCGCTTACCGGTCGACGCTTTATGAGACAGCTACTGAGAACCTCCTCCCATAGATTGTCGGTTCGTCGGCTGGCCCATTGCTACTTCAACTTACTAATCCGTTGAGCTATGTCGATTACTCTGGTTTTTGCACATACGCATAGTAGATCCCAAAGTACTTTTCATAATGGCGTTACCATTACCGTAACAGGATATCAAAAGTTCACTGCTGAACATAGGCCTCCCATAGATTACCTCATAGGACCTTTTACCCGCCAGATTACCATTGTTGCAACGCTTGACAAGCGGGTTGGCAACCGCAGTTCTTTTATTTATCGTTGTAATAAGAAGACGCTGTTGTCCATCCCTGGTTTGCTTCCTCCGTCGCCTCTCACGACACCCACGAGACGACATGGGTAGTAGATATTTTGACACCACTACACGGTCACAATCATGAATGCACTATGAAAATTATACTTAGTCAGTAACGATATAATATGACTTTAATTACATGAAGAACGAAAATATATATATAGTTTGAGGTACATATATTTTCTAGAACTTACTCAGAACTCTATATTTTCTACATAAAATAACCTGTATAATAACTACCCTAAGAGCTTTTAAGGAACTACTCAATCAGTGTCTACTTGAGTAGTCGAGGAGAATTTGCATATTTCTGCATTTAATTTTGCCCGTTATCTTAACAAGTATTCAGGAAAGATTGCATGGAATAAAAGATCGAAATTATTCTATTTCAAACTTTCAGTTAAAACGAAGATGCTATCCACCTGCTGAATTGATTTTTAAAATAATTTAGACATTTTCTTATTTTGGACATATTTCCGGTAGATGGCCAGTAATAGTTGCATTAGGATGCCAGCTCTGCTTATATACGATATATCCACAATATACAATCAAAATTTCGTCAACTGATGTAAAAAATCTGTTCTATCTAGAAGTTAATGACCGCAATCTAAAGAAGGTACTTTGAATTCAGAATGCTTCTCTTTCTCATGATGATTTTATTCTTCATTTTACATATGCCACTTCTATGAATCTTCTTATCTGATCTTAAACTACTTCAAACATGAAACTTTTGAACACTATTGAGTGTCCTTACAATTTAGTCTATATTTTTACTATAATATAAATAACATTCATAAGAATAAACTTGGATGCGCCAAGTCGCCTCCTGCCATTATCTTTAATAATCTGTTTCGCCTCGGGAGTTGCATGTCATGACCATGTGGGCAAAACCCTGTCGACGTAGTCGCGTTTCAACTGTGGGCCTATAGAACTGTCACCAGCGAGACTGTGTGATACTGCAAGAACTATTCGTATTAATCAGCCAATCGTGCTGAAGATAACCGCATCGCAGCTGTTGAAGTAAGGAGTACGCCGCGCCGCCCCGTATCCGAAGATCGCAGGTGAGCTTATTTGGTCTTATGAACATTCAATTACCCGCTAGTCATTCGAATTTATCTACTTAACTTGAATCATCCTCTATCGTGGGGCCTGAGCTATCGTAGAAAATTGTTTAACAGCTGCCACCGCGTGGGCGACTCGTGGGCCACACCTCCCGCATAGACTATGTTTTCTGGTCACCTCGCATACCATTCCTGGTTTTCTCGAGATGCAGATTATAAAATAATTTAAAATACAAAATCGCACAACTTTTACAGTATATCAAAACCAGCTTCATACTATTGCATATTCCGCCACCGGTCAAATTCACACCAAACCTCAATTGTTTTCACCATCTGCAAAGAAAAACTTGTAATAGTATATCACAGATATAGTTTAGAAAATGAAGATAAATTATAGTAGGTATACAAATTTAGAAATCCAGGCATAGTTTGGTGGTTAAGAATACGGAAAGAATATTTTTATAAAATTGAAGTAACTATTAGTCAATCTGCAACCAATTTCTAACAAAAGCTTTGACAACTTTGAGGAGGTTTTAATCGAAATGCCTCATAGTTTATAATTATACCATTACTCTATAACCGTAGTAATGGACGGCTCCATGGCGCAGTAGCTTAGCAATGAGTTGCAGCCCTAAGGGCCGCGGGCTCTTATCCCGCACAGAACAAGTATTTTATGGACTACATAAATGTTCCGGGTTTGGATGTTTGTCCTTTTTGAAATTTATGTATGTTAACTACCCCACGATACAGAAAACAATCCTAGTGTGGTGGTAAAGTTTTTTAATAAAAAAGAATGGGTAGAAAAGTAATACACCGGAACACAGTAGGGCACGATAAGAGGTGGTACTTGCCAGATAGATTCCTAGACAGATAAAGATCATTATTATCTAGTGAACCGGACTTGAACACATAGATTTTTTAATAAGATTGCAAAATATTGCTTAATATACATACAAGAAACGTACATTCGAACTGAAAATCTCTTTAAGTCGGTTACAGAGGATACTATTTACAAATCTCCTATAAAGGTATTAGCTTGTCCTAGTGAATGCAGCGATGCCGTTACAGTTCGATATTGTTATCCTCGAGGTCACGAGCTCGTAAGTTCTAATAAAAGTCTGATCAACACCATCCCATGTTTTATCCATTACGTACCAACGAAAGTTACATATACTTTAGTACTAGAGCAAAATTCGTTTTGAATACCTTGGAATAGAATGGTTATATTATAAAAGAAGTTGATGTTTTAGTTTTCTTAAAATATTTTGTATCTTGTACGCGGTAGAGCCACGCTGCAGTCTACCATTGCTTCAGCACGAATGGGTCGTCTTGAGCAAGGAATGAGCACACTTCCACAGAATACCATATCACGATGGTATTCTGTGGATTTGCTGCTGTGATTTTGAAGATTTTTTTTAACTTTACATTATTTTAAACTAACTTTCAGATGAGCTAGATACTTGAAATTATGAACATAGCTCAAAATCAGATGTAAGAATATGAAAAAAGTGTTATATTAAAAGAATATTACAAAGTTTTTAAAAATTTCACTTGTTGTTACTGGTAATGAGGCATTCAATCTACCACTGAGTATATTAGGTGGTAGGACCCATAGAGTATACTATAATAGTTGTAGAAAACTGTTTGAAATAGAAAAGCATTTTACGTGGTAGAGCCATTTCTATATTATGGTTGTAGAACGAATGGGTCAGAGACTGATGGGAAGGGCCACACTCTCACAGAATACTAGCGAGAAATAGCAGATTAATGCCGTTATATTTCGTATGATAAGTGTAGAGAACCGGAGAACATTTTACTGGAAACGAGGCATCATCCATCTTAGACCTCAGGGTGGCATCGCATCTGAACGCATCTGAATTTTGATTTTGATCCAGGATAGATGTAGATGTTTATTTGCCACAGTATCCATTTACAATCAGGTGGACTATGTACTCATTTGCCACCCATATTTTATAAAAATCATTAATAATAATCATTGTTCGTCCTTTTGCTTTGTATGCAGAGTTCAATTACAATTATACATTGTACAACTTTCAGCATTGTGCAATACAGTACGAACCTCGTGAAGTGGACTTTAATAGAATTTCAACAACGCTTTCATTATGGGCTTATTAATTTCAAAATATATTAAGCACAGTACCCAAATTCTAAACAACGACATGCATATTTCTGTTGTGTAAACATTTAGATATTTTTGGACGACATAAGATGAAACACACACACACACACACACACACGCGCGCGCGAACGCATACGCACACACACGCATCATATTCATACCAATTACTACTGCCGGATCAAAAGTTCGGCGATTTTAATATAAAATAAACTTTGTGTATCCATAACAAAGCAAATTTTTATAGCGCGTAGATCTCATTTTGTTGAATTGCTTGTTATTGTTACGTCATTCCTCAAAATTAATTGCTATACAGTACACCTCAATGAGTTTATCTTAACAATATTGTGAGCTTGAAATCGGACGTGTTTTGATGAGTTTCTGTTTGTATAGTACTTAATTATTTCTACGTTTTATTATTATTGTTATGTTGTATTACATTTTTAACATTTAATAAATATTTATTCAGTGTAAAAACGATGGGGAAGAAAGGTTCACGAGTGCCCCATTAGATGGAGTGACGACCTAGTAAGACATGCAGGAAGTCGATGGATGCAGGTGGCTCAGTACCTTGCTATGTGGCATTCCTTGGGAGCGTGTTCAGCAGTGGACTTGTGAAGGGCTGTAATTATGATGATGTAATGATGATGATGTAAAACTAAATACATAAATAGTAATACAGAGTGTATAGTAGCAAATATGAAGGTATAGAGCAATTTATGGAGGCATATTATATTCACCTGTTGACTTCGATAGGCTGTTATGATGATGATGTACAATGTGGCCGTTGTTTATCCGATATCGATATTATCGACTTGTGAAAAATTAAATGGGGTGATATATCCTTTACGCTACTACCACAAGACATCAAGTGTGTGTATAAAATATACGATTTTCGTTATCAACTTATAAAATAAATTTTAACATATTTCTTCATATTATGTTTAAAGTTTACACACAAAATACAGACAAATTTATTTGTATAGTGAATTCGTACAATGGCATTACTTAATCCGAATTACATTGAAAATATTTTCCGGTACAAGACAAATTTTATTGTAAATTAAGACCAATTAATATTTCGGTATAATTTAACTTGGCGTTAACAAACCAGAGTAGGTAGTCTTCCACTCTTAAATGAACATTACTTTTGACATAAATCACTTACTTTATGCGTTTTTATAAAACTCGGACTTAAGAAGTGGCTATCCATTAGATTTAATAAGACTTTGATTAAAATAAAAATCTTGACTTGTCTGTAATTTGTATTTTTGGTTTCACTTTTTATAATTATCTAATATCTATAATGTCTTTATAATCAAATTAAAGTACATTTAAATATCATAACAAGTTACTAATCATTAGTGAGACAATAATCGCATTTTATGACTGTGTCGACTCTGCTCCTATATATCGAATTTGATATGTTTCGGTCATTGAATTCCAATCTTTTTTTTTATTTGTAAAAACAAAAAAAAAAAACATTAATAAAATAAATGGTCCTCGATTATCTTTAATTCAAGTAGCACCACTTTAAAGATCCTACAGGCAATGCCAAGTCGGGTCGATAGTTATAAGTACCTAAAACTAAAGGCGGGGTTAACTTTCACATCAGTGAGTCAAAGACAAGAATAAAGATTAAAGATATAAAACCCAACGAGGACAAAAACGCGGCTTTTAACATGATAGAGCCACATTGCAGCTTGATTATGGTTGAAACACGAGTGGGTCGGCTCGACCGGGAAGGACTACGTTCTCACAGAATAAGATAAAACAGTAGTAATAATTTGTTTATTATTAAATGAAACTAATTTTTACGGATTATATCGTTTAATTTGCTAATTCCGACGTTTCGGGTGCTTTACAGCACCCATGGTCACAGGGACTGACCATGGGTGCTGTAAAGTGCCCGAAACGTCAGGATAAAAAATAAGTAAACGATATATCCGTAAAAATTAGTTTCATTAATGTAGTCTTAGCGTAAATATGAAAACATTATTGTTTATTTATTTTATAAACATGTACTGGAATAATTTGTCAGGACATTATACAGCCTAACTCATATAACATATTTTTTGAAGAGTTTTGGTCGTATCATTTGTATCTGCCACAAAACAATTGTGGTTTATGTATAATATATATTTATAAGTTATATATATCGGAATGTATTCGCTGATTGACTGATAATTATACGCTTTTACCACTGGTTTGGGTAGAACGTCTGTCCTGAATTGCCAGCAAAAACCCAGTGGGACTTTTGTTAAAATATAAATTTACAATATTTACCTATGTTGTACAATTAAACACGTTCAAAAGTACACAATTGAAAATTTTATATAGCTATAAAATTTAATTAATTTAAAGTCGAAGTCAAAATGTTTTTATTCATAAGTGGCCTTCATGAAGGATCTAAAAAACTACATACATCAAAATTTTAAATAATGCAGGTGAATACACATCACCCGTCTCATCTCGTGTCTCAGTAAGAATGCGCTGAATATTATTCATAGTGATTTAAACCCTTACTCATATTTTCAAAATAATGAGGATATGAGAGGCCTGTGTTTTTTATAAAATAAGGGTGAAACAAACGCAGCCCACCCACAGTTGTAAGTGGATGCTGTGGCCCATGAATCTATCCTCGATTAAGTATCTAAATGCAGATGCGTTGTCACCCTGAGGACTAAGATGGAATGCCTCGTATCAAGTAAAAGGGTCACCAGTTCTCTACACTCACCCGAAACACAGCAGCATTAAGCTGCTATTTTACGTTGGTATTCTGTTGAAGTGTGACCATACCAAACCGACCCATTCACGTACTGCAGCTATGTATAGCTAGCATAGCTGCAACATGACTCTTCCACGTATCTTTTTGTAGTGCTGATTGACCAGCTGATCGCCAGTGAAGAAAGATATCGTGAAATATGCAAGAATCCGCTAATGTGCACATCCCTAGCTCATCGGACAAATTTCCATTACCCTCTCAGAAATGAGAGAAAACTTGTGGCCAGTAATGGGACAATTAAGTAATAACTTTATTTTATATACTATATAAACATTTTTAAACTATTAGAATAAAATAGAATAGGAAAGAGTAGATTTTTTTATTCAATATAGGTTACATTAAATACTTATTAAAAGTAATTCTTTTACAATAGATTTGTGGAAAAATGTAATTCATGGATATCTTTACACATTTAATTCTTCTGTCGGTGTGTGTATGTGACTGGTTCCCTAAACGGCTGGACCGATTTTGATGAAATTTCGTATGTGTGATTAAGTTAATTCAAGAATGGTTTAGATTTACAATTGGACTTGGTAGGTAGCGCTGTTATCGAGGTACAGAAATCATTCGTTGAAAGCCGGAACGGATCGCTAGTAAATATTAAATAAGATAAGTCCTTCTTTCTATTAAAGGTTATTAACTCATCAGAGTTTCAAAACCTTCAAAAGACAGAAAATCTTTTTATCATCAAATGAAATATTTATAAATAATACGGATATGCTCGTTTCTGTTTCACAAAAAGTTTGACAGTGAATGTAGAACGAAATACAAACATTGCGCGGGAACTCATGTGTAATCGCGTCGTGATTTATTGCATTAACTAAACTTCTCTTCCGGTTATGAGTTCATTTTTAGAGTAATGCTGTTAAAATTTATGTTTCAAAATATTTGACGTTCTTGTTAATAATTTTTATTTATTTAATAAATACGTGGTAAGTTTTACGTGGTAGAGCTACGCTGCAGCTATACTATATAACAGCAGCACGAATAGTTCGGCTCGACCGGGGAAGACCACGCTATCAATGAATACCAGCGTAAGATAGCAACAGTGTTTTTCATATAAGCAATGTATTTCATATGGTAAGTCTAAGAGAACAGGAGACTTTTTACTGCAAGAGGGCATTCCATCTTGGTTCTCATGTGTGCACAATGCATCTGAATTTAGATTCTTAATTGAGGATATATGTAGATGTCTATGAGTCACGGTATCCACTTACATCAGGTGGACTGTGTGTTCGTTGTAAAATGGTGAAGAACCTTCGCCGGCAAACCTAGATGCCTGAGTTGTTAAAATAAAATCGTGAACAACCGCTTATACGCATTAAAGCATTGCGGCGGACTCTTTCATGCCCACAAAACACTATAGATTAACCAGTAACTCTGTGCACAGTCTTGGACATGTTGAGAAAGTTTTTTTAGTTTTAATGAGACTTATAAAACAGTTTGTCATTTATTAGATAACTTTCATATTTCCATTTATATTAAGATTTTGATTTTTATGAGATCCGGTTTCATAGCTCACATGAGTATATACAAATAAACAGGAAGAAGCCAAATTTACTTAAACACAGGTTTATTTTATTTCAACTATGAAGTCACCTGTCAAAGCCGGTAATAGAACCGATCAAACTTAAATTTCATAGTATTACTCAAAAGAATATAATCACTACGTTTAGAGGCAGGACTTCTAAGAAAAAGTAAATGTATGACATTGCATCAAGCTACTCTACCAACATCAAGACATGACATTTATTTTTAACAAACAGTGCTGCCAACATAGGCGAATTATAATAGTGCTGTAAATGTCTATGCTCGATAATTTTATCGAAATAACTTTTATCGATATATTGTTTATCGATATTTTTAATAAAGTTAGATCCCTATACTGAATAATTTATGAAATATTTTTTTTAACGTGGGGATTGGTAAAAATGCATGAGAATAAAAATAAATGTATTTACATCATCAATTTTAATTATATCTACAATTATTAGGTTAAAAATATGTATAAAGAAAAAGTAAAAACGCACTATTATACTAATAATTAATTAAGTAAAATAAATGACGACTCCCATGGCGCAGTAGTTTAGCGTTTGGCTGCGGCATTGCAGGACCGAGGCTTCGTTTCCGCATTGAACAAGTGTTGCTATGCTGTAAAATAAATAATCTGCGTCTGGATACTTGTTTCATTCAACATTAGTTCTTTTAAGGGGTAAAAATATTGGGTTTTAACAATGATTGATTAAATTCCTTTTAAGTGTAACAAATACTATGTACACATCGCTAGGCTTCTTCACAGAGGTACCTATGTACATACTACTCGCAGAGCTTGTTTACTAATTGACGCTTTCAAAATGGTGCTCATTATAGCTAATGTTTGTAGATGAATATATTAAAAAAATGTATAACCAGGTAATTACGAATAACTTTGAGTTTAGTTATATAACGAAACTCAAAGTTGTTGATCTCTAAAAATGTGACTTTAGAGGTATATTATATTTTGCTACATGTAAATGAAACCTAATTAACATACACATAATAGTGGAAGTTTAAATTAAGTCCACTGATGAAATAACAGTTCGTTTTAGTTGGGTTCAAAATCCTCAGATTTGCAATGTTTGCTACAAATATGTTTTAATATGTGAATCTTTTAATTGTGGTGCATGCCAGCTATTTCACCATTGCTTACATCTGAAAAATAATATAAATAAAGTCACATTTTTATTGAAAAAAAAAGAATGTTAGCAGTCACAATTGATAATGTAGTTTCTAAGTATAGTTCGTTTCGGATTGCCATCCCATCGAACTATCAGATTTAGGAAATAGTGTGTTTGTATTGTGCACACAATCGTACACTATAAAAACCTGTCCTACATAGATGGCTAGTCCATAAATATACTCGCGTTAAATATCATACTATTAAAATGGAAATCACCACAAACCTTTCATCATCTAAAAATTTGCTACGAATAGCCTTTTCTTGTTATTATTTTTTCCTTCTTGCACCATTTAATTCATAAGTTTTATAATGTATATTTATTTTTTTAACAATTCTGTAAATAAACAACGGCTTCTATAACAAAATTTAAAGCAATCTTAATAAATAAAATTATACAAATGTAATTGTTTGATTTAACATTTGAACCTATTTGATTTGACAATGTCGTTAATAGACATATTACGAAAAATAGAAAAAGAGATAACCGTCATTAAAATTAGACCAATCTCGTACGTATAATTTTTACTATGGAAGTTGCAAGCCTGGTGTACTTACTAATTACAACCCAAATTCAATTCACGCTGACACCACTCAAATTTAATTACCATTTGAATGTCAATTTTATACGTTCTGCGCGGAACCTGCTTATCTGACAAGTTAAAATACATTTCGGAAAATCTATATATGTATATAATATAAGAGAAGAGATTTGCACCTACATGATATCTCTGGAATCATAAGGCCTAGTAACTTGAAATTTGGTAAAAATATTTCTTTCGCTGAGTAGAGGTCAGCTAAGAACGGATTACACGAAATTCCACCCGCAAGTAGGGTTGCAGGGCGTTAATAAAAAAATCACATTTTAAACTATAGCTCTTATATTTATAAAACTTGGCCAGAATATTCTTTTGGCATGTAAAATTACCAAGAACAAATTTGTGAAATTTCACCCAAAACAGGCAGTGCAGGGTCGTTAAAATAAAAAATCTCTATATATAAAGTCAATAGCTGTCTGTTAGTCTTGATAAATAAAATTCAAACAGATTTTGATGAATTTTTTTGTGTGTGTTTGAATGGGTCCCTAAATGGTTTCGATTAACAATTGGATTCGGTAGATGGCGCTGTTGTCGAGATCCAGAAATAACCCGTGCAACCGGGGCGGACCCTAGTATTTTTATATGTAAGTCGGTCATTCTGCATTGGGTCAGCACGGCAAACTCTTCCTGTCCCAAGATCCTCTGCGGTCTGCGCTCAGTAATGGGATGTATATGGGCTACAAATTTTTACTTAAATGGGGCTATTATGGAGTTTAATTTTATTTATATTTTCGGAGATATTATGTACCCATATTTTGTAATACCAAAAAAGTGCTCTCAGTGTCTGTTATTGATCACATTTGGTAGAAGATACTTAAAATAATTAATTAAAAATATCTCGAAAAGGATAATAATTTGTTCTTGTTTATTATTATAGTAGTTACGTATAAAAGGAGAGATTGACTCAATTCGATCCATTCATAAATCATGCTGTCTCATTCACGCGCCAGCCGGTATTCGTTTTGAGAGCCGTTGAAGTATGTGAAGAATACGACGAGTGAGGAAGGGTTGTGACGTAGAGTACTGTACTAATAGTGGGAGATGGAACAGGAGCGTCTTATGAATGGAGTGCGTAAGTTATTGACTTGTGTAGTATTTTCTAGTACTGTGCAATAAAATTACGTCAGTTTTGGATAAAACAAACCTCGATAATATTGTGATAGATAAATAATAAAAAATTCTGACAGTGCCATTATCACTAGTAGCATCTGTTGCAACTGTCCTTCAAAAAATTTTGGTACCCACAAAATAGTGGTGTATTACGTTTTCATTCTATCACAGTTATTAACGGTACGATAGATAAATTAAAGTTGTTTTGTATTTCATATATTTTGTCTATTATCTATGACAAATAAAGTAGCTACACTAATACTTTTGTATCTTGCTCACCAATATGGCCACTATTACTTACGTTTAATAAGTTCATTCATCATCAAATTCGACGGAATCAAAGGCTTTCTAATAGTCCACATACGCAAGAAAAAGTAGCAGATTGTACTCTTCCGTCTTCAAAGGGTATGTATGTGGTCTATTGTGCTAAAACCTTTTCGGAAACCAGTTTTTGGAGGTCGTCGAGTCTGCGTGCGAGACGATTCGTAATGACTCTTGAAAACAGCACGCAGACGCGGCTCAGAAGAAATCGGTCTGTAGTTCTTCAAGAGATCGTTGTCGCCTTTCTTGAAGAACAAGACCACCACACTTCTGCTACACACGCCTCGAGTAGTGCCACCATGGAGGATGGAATTAAAAGCTTCTGAAGGACTTTAAGTATCGGTTTTCCACCCTTTCAAACTCTGCTGTAATTCCATCCTCATGAGACTTGCCGTTTTTAAGGTGCTGGAGAGTCATTCTAATCTCGCTCAGACTGACGTCCGGGATATCATCGGAATAGTGTCGGATAAGACTTGCTCTTGGATCGTTACTCACACTTGGACGCTTGGACTTTAGAGCTCTGATTTCGCTCGATCGCTTCTTCAATACGAGCAGTATTAAAGTTGCGTAAGTCCCGCCGCATGCATTTGGAGATCTGTCTGTTCAGTTGCCTGTATGCTATCAAATCTATTTAAGACTGCAGCTTCATTTCCCGTCTAACAGCCATGAGGTTAATAGTGTGATAGGAGAGTTTTTGTATACTTATGCGGCGGGTCTTGCAAAACTTAGCTCCGACCGCATGGACAGTTTCCACGAGCTTGTCATTCATATCGTGCACTGCATTGTAATCTTCTAGGCACTGAAAACGGTTTTGTAACTCGAGCTGAAAGGTTTCGGGACTTTGGAATAGAGCACAAGGGGGGCGTAGCGCTGACTTCATTAGACGACACCTCTCCAACTTAACGTGTAGGTTCAGTGTGCCTCTAACCATTCAGTGATCGCTACCAGTTTTCACCCTCGCGATCACTGAGACATCGCTGAATAGTTGCCGTCTAATCGTCATAATGAAGTCAATCTCAATTTTTGTTGAACCATCGGGGCTCGACAAGGTCCACTTCCTGTGGGGCTGCTTCTGGATGGCTTGGATTCTGAAAATAAGTTAATTACATTCATATAATTATAAAATACTTACTCTTCTAATAAAATTAAAAAAAAATAACTGCTCTTTCAATTCTATATTAGAAACAAAACATCAACATATTAAACCCTAAGCTCGGAAGCGACCAAATTTTATGTAGTGTAAAGTAACAAATGAAGAACTTATACCAAAAATGACAACATATACCAAAAATATGATCAGATTCGAAGCGAAATAGAAATGGAGTTAGGCAGCAAACAAGCAAGCTTACTTCAGAGTTAAAATGTAACCTTTGTAACAATAACCACGACATATATAAGTGTCAAATATATAGTAAATGACTCCAAAACAAAATGATTATGCAAAACAAATAAATTATGTTTTAACTGTCTTCATTCCTTTTCATATGGTCACAACTTTTCAAGGAAAACTTACTGCAAATGTAAACTTACTCATCATAGCTCGCTTTATTTGAATCATATACAGCGCAACACCTGCTGCTGCTTACCAAACAATGAGTCATGTTCAATAATATAGTCAGACAAAATAGGTACCTAATTCTATATTTCGGTAACTAATTCTATAATTACCGAAAATCAAAATAATATTTTTTTGTTAATAATACTGCCCTATTAGCAAACAAAAGCAGTACTCAAACTAGAACATTGTTATCTACAGCTCTTACTAAAATCAAAAGCAATGATGGACAATGGCACAGTGCTGTTTATTAGATTCTGGTGTTGAAATTAACATTTTGCCTACTTGATTAGCTACAAAATTACAAACTCATTTATCTAGAGTAATCTTAGACTATAAGGGTTAGTGCTCTCTAAGCCCATAAGCATTCTACAATGGAAATACCATTTTGTCATAGTGCTTTCAAAAAATATTGAACTGCGTAGTGATGGTCACAATAATTGTCCCATTGCCACATACCCACATAGATTTATCTAAATGGAAAATTCTAATCATATATCAAGAGCTGATCCTACTTTCATTATACCTAATAGCATAGACATACTTCTGGGTTGTGACGTATTCTATAAACTCCTTCAGGAGTTATAATGCAGCTAACATTATAGTAATAAGCTTACCTACCTTGTTCAAACAGTTCTTGAACAGGTAGTTTCAGGTCCATTAGAATATCATATAATTTAGCTGTAAATAATGTTGTAAGTCTCTGTACTTTCAACTCGATATGTTATTGAGGAAACTTTAAAACGCTTCTAGTCACAGAAGAAGTAAATATTAGACTTCCCTTAAAACACCTGACCATATCTTTTGTGAGGAACTGTAACAGAATACCACCTTCCGGGAAGAGAGTGGCCGCTTTACAGTGCAGCAGAAAATTTAAAATTATCATTGTTAGATAATTCCTTACAAACAAGATTCTTACAAGATAACAATCTGTATAATCAACACAAGGAATTTAAAATGGATTTTAAAACTAGGTCATGCGGAGTATGTATCTCTTTGTGTAAATTAAACCAATAGAAAAAAACACTTTTTCTTCCCACCATGCTGTTATTCGCCCTGATAATGTTTCCACTAAGCTCAGGACAGTTTTCAATGGCAGTGCCGACTTTCTTCAGTGGTTATTCTTTAAACGACTTACTTTATAAGGGTCCTAATATATATACAGAGCTTATAGATATTATAGTACGCTTCAGGTTGTACAAGTATGTTTTATTTCTGACATTGTTAAAATGTTTGAACACATAAATATCAACAAAAATCAAAGATATTTGCAATGCATACTAGAGATAATAAAAGATGAACAAATGAAATCTATTCAATTAAAATACAGTAACATTTGGCAACAAATCAGCCCATATCTTGCATTTAGAACTTTATTAGAACTTGCAAAACAATATGGTTACGTGTACCGAAAGAGTGTATTGAAAATCAATTTCATATGGATAATGTATTGGCTGGGAAAATATTTTGTCTGAGATACAAGATCTATGCAAGCAATTTATAAAGGTTGCTTTTATCTACATTAGTGGTCTAGCAATTGTTCTAAACTATTTTACAATACTTCTTATCATTGTGACGACTTCTGAGCACACAATAAACTTAATGCTCTGTACTCAATGTTTACAAAGTCCAAGTCCTATATGAAATCGTAGACTTTGCTACAGGAACTTTTTAATTTGGAGTTCACTATCCCACTGGCAAGTCACATGGGTGGAATTTATGAAGCTGGAATTAAGCTGCGAAAACTTTTAAAAGACAGCTTGGTAATATAATACTTCCATATGAAGAAATTTATACTTACTGTACAAATAGAACGAACTTTAAATTCACGTCAATATAATAGGAATCAAATATCGATAATAAACATAACATAACATAAATAATGGATTGATCATATCATCACGGCTTCTCCTGATTATGTTATTGCTTACGGACAACTATCGGCTCCTGCTTTTCATGACATGTTGCTTATATATCATATAACTTGTTTCTCTTATAAAAATCCGCAGTACTATATATTCGTAATTTCATAAAATGGATTCTGATAAACTTAAAGTGACGCACATATCGTATGGAATTAACCTCTGTTTTTAAATCAACTTCTATTGACGATAAATTCTCCATGCCAATAATATAGTTCTTAATCTGTATAACAATCATGCTCCTAAACATCAAGTAAAGAAGTAAAGTAGCGTCCACCAGCCAGTAAAGGTGGCAATGACTAAACGAGATCGACATTTGTAAATTTAAAAGCATCGTACTCAGGAGGCTGGGATTGCTACAAAATGCTAAGAAACAGATGCAATCAGATGGTAAGAAATGCTAAACGCTGTTATATCCATAGTAATATTACAAATTCTTCGACCGCCGATGTGTGAAAATTTCTTAAAACACTAGGTATTATTAGTAGTAAGGTATTATAGTAAGACCGTTACATCTGATCATGGTCCATCAATCACTCTGGTTGAAATAAATCATCATTTTATCTCTACTTCTCCTTTGATCCTCAGATCGTTCTACAACAATAGTTTCCATTCATACATTCTCCTATTCCTTTTTTCACTTTTACCTGTGACTGTGGATGAGATCCAGAAATCAGTATTAGCTATAAATCCAAGGCTGTGGGTTGCGATGAGGTTAGTAAATAAGTGATATCCATGATCCTTGAGTGCCTTTTACCTGCAATCCACACATATCGTAAACTATTCCCTTAACTCAAGCCAATATCCTATTCAGTGGAAAAAGCTTTGTGCGACCACTTCTAAAATAAATAATCATTACCTACCCATTTTCGACCAATTTCAATTTTGCCATACCTATCTAAAGTTCTGGAAGCCTGTGTTCACAAGCAAATCTCTATGTTCATTACCAAACATAACCTGTTGAATAAATATCAGTCAGGCTTTCGCGCAGGTCAAAATACTACCACTGCTTGATAAAAGTCACAGATGACATTCGAATGGAATGGATGAGCAGAAGCTTACAGTGGTAGTGCTTGTTGATTTTCAAACGCTTTTAACACAGTCGACCACGATATCGCTTATAGCCTTCCTAAGCTAATCTTAAATTCTCAATCCCAGCTTTGGAATGGTTTTCATCTATCTTCATGACCGCCAGCAATCAGTTCGATTAGGACAAGAGTCCTCAAAATGGGCTGACATTGAAACAGGCGTGCAAGGCAGAACTCTGCTTTAATGTTTTCTCTATTTATAAATTCTATCACTTCAGTTCTCAACTGTTCCTACCACCATCTGCATGCAGATTATCTTCAGCTCTATGAAATCTAGTGTTAATGACCTTAACGATAATATTAATAAAATCAACCACAACCTTGATGCCATAAGAGATTGGTCGTACAGACATGGTGTCTTCAAATGTAAAGTAATGGTTATAGGTAGTAGCAGAATATTAGCCAAGATAAATAACGATGATCTTTCTCCCGTATTTTACAATTGAGCATTGCTGCGATTTTGTAAATCTGTCAAAAATCTTGACTTATATGGACCATACCTTAAGCTGGGGTTCAAGTTACTGAAATAAGCCGTAAAGTTACTGCCTGCCTACGTTCTCTTTGCCGTCTCAAAAATTTCTGCCTTTTAAAACTAAACTTCTACTTATCCAGACTTTGATATTACTCATTGTTGATTATGCGGATGTGTGTTGCAGATCTATCTTAATATCTTCTCGATAAGTTGGGCCTTCACTCCTTCAATTACGTACGTTCATTTTCGGCTTACGTAAAGTATGACCATGTTTCCCAGTACCGTTCTAAGCTTAAATGGCTTTCTATTCGTCAAAGGCGTAGCTCCAATTTTACAAGTACTATATTCAATTTTAAATGTTAAATTCTCCTTCTTATCTTAAGGATAACTTTCAGTACCAATATTCTACTCATGATAGAGTTCCCGTTCCCAAAATAGTCTTAAAATTCGTATTCCACCACATAAGAGTGGTTTTTAATTCTTCTTTACCTGTGCAGTCCATACTGCTCTGGAATGCCGTGCCTGTTCATATATAAAACCAGTTACAAACAATTTTTAACAGAATAATACCACCTGATTTATCCGACTTTTGTTTATCTCTCTTTTCCTTTGTAATTGATATTTTTATAATATGTATTTTGATATGCATCATGTTATTTTGTTTTGTATTATATTATTTTATATTTATTTAAGAATTTTGTATATATAAGTATCCGTTTATATATTTACTATTCATTCTTTCTTTATTACAAAGTAGATATTAACTTTGTATATTTTAAAAAATATTTTATTTATTTGCATTTTTTTGTAAGATATAATCTTTTTACTTATTTATTAATTTATGGAGTGGTTGTTACCTGTCTCAAATCATCCAGGGTTGACTGGTAGAATGCCACAAGGCATTAGTCACCCTTTATATCCCTTATTATAAGGTAGATGTAAAAGATTAAATAAATAAATAAATAAAGTAAATATTATATATCAATTATCATTAAGTCTATAAAAAAACTTATGGCGTAATTAAGAATAAGCATGAAATTTAACATTATTTTGTCAAAACAGAAATTCACTTTAATTATGAATAATTGTATGTAATACTATATACATATATTAACAATTACAAGTATAAATAATGCAATTATGCTTCCAAGACAATTTACTTTTCATAAGAATGTTTTGGAAGACATGCCCAATATAAAAGATGGGCATTGCAAGACGGAAGATATTACTTCTATGGTCATCATGAATTTCCATAATTACGTCTTATAGTCTTTGTGAATTCAAAAAAAATCTGTGACAAACGGACATAGAGACAAAACACAGGGAGAATACATTAGTCCAGTTTTGCTAATTTTGCACGGAACAGTATTGATAATGTTCCCTAATTGAAGCCCATGCGAGCGAAGTCGCTGGTAAAAAGCTAGTTTATCCTATATTAGGAATCAAAATGCAGACGCATTGTTAACCCTGAGGACTAACATGGAATACCTCCTTTCCAATAAAAATAGTCTTAGTTTCTCTACACACATTCGTGCTACAACTATAAGATGCATCGTGGCTCTACGACGCGTAAAAGCTATGGATTTTGATAGAATGATGAAGAAGAAAAAAATCTACATTAAATAAATGATCACTTAACATAGTTTTTGATCACATCAGATTTTTATTACAGACGGAATAATATATTATATTTCCACAGGTTAATAGCTGGAGCTTATTGTACTTACTTTATCCCATCTTCATTAATGAAGCTTCGCTTAATCCACTTTGGGATAATCTAAGGTTCTTAACCTCAAAAGATCACGGCTCTGTCTAATCTGGTCTGAAGTTGGACTTATGTTCAAGCTCATTTTAACCGAATTCAAAAAGGAGTTATTCAATTCGACTGTATGTTTTTTTTATGTGTGTTACCTTATAACTTTTTCTAGGTGAACCGATTTCGATGATTCTGTTTTTTTGGAAGTACTTCTCATGTGTCCCATATAAATTTGACTAGTAGTTTTAAGTAATACTTTATAATTTATATTGAAGTCAGTTCGACAAAATTTTAAATTTTACCACTTGTTAATTAATCTAGACGTTCAAAATATTGACGGAAAAGGATTTAACCCACTAAAAACTAATATTATAATATTAAAATCTGATGGGTGTTCGATAATAATGATTTCATTATTTCTTACTGCAGTTTCACTGGAATTTCTTCTTTATGACAGAACTAGCTCTTTGTTACTATTAAAGTTGGTAAAATTACCTTGCATATGTGTGTTGGGGTGTGTCTTTGCTAGTGTAGTGGTGTTGGGAGTAGTGGTGCTGGGATTAGTGGTGACAAGGATAGTGCATGCAATTGAGGGAGGGCGGAGGTGCTCTTCAAACTAGGTAAGACACATCATTTTATTTTATTGAGCGGATGTACGAGGTAATTTTGCCAACTTTAATATAATGGATTCCGCAAAGTAACGCCTTTTCATATTCTTTTGGACGAAGCTTGCAAAGTACAACCGCTTCTTTTCTTTTTAATTCTCTTAAATACTATATTAAATATTTTTCTTCATATTATCTTTGAAAGGGTCGGCTTTAGTAATCTGCGGCACGATTTAAGTGTTCATTTTAGCTTTAGTTGACAGGCAATGATGCTATTGATTACCATCTAGCTGCTTTTTATGCCGGAAATCTTTAGTTTTCGAGATATCGATAATTATAATTTTGAGGTTATATACATTTAAAATGATACGAAAACGAAACAACAATATAATTATTAGAAAGAGATAGCAATAGAGCATGGTCTGTATCTGTTTTAAAAATAACACACACAACAATATAACAATTAGAAAGATCCTTTATGGAATTAATTAAAGCAATTAAACATGTTTATAAATAAATGTTTTAATAATATTATATTTGGTCGTTTCTTTTGATCAAACCCTAGTACCAGAAGGTATAAATCACAAAACTGAATCTGTCAACCCCGTCTTCCACGTGGTCTTTCCGCCTTACCCCAGAGTGTATGAAAACCTGGAAGCGCGGAGGAAAGCTGCCTCGCCCGCTGTAACCAAGCGCAGGCAGCATACGAGCCGTGGCTGAGGCTGGTCGCCGAAGGCGACCAAACAGCCGAAGCTGCAGGTGAGCTAGGTGCCTGTGCTTAGTTACGCAGGCGAACGGGCTGCACTTCCTGCAGCGCTGGAGCAGAAGCAGAATCAAAATAGTGTTGATTCGCACGGTTTTTTCTCAAAATCAATTTTGCTCAATAGGTCACAAAACTTTAAAAATCATTTTAAAAAGGGGGTTTCGGCACTTAACCCTTTAGGGGAGGTTCCCACCTCCCTCCCCGCCCACTCGGCGACCATATATTCATGCCGCAGATTATTTGCCTCAATAGGTCACAAAACTTTAAAAATCATTAAAAAAGGGGTTTCGGCACTTAATTCTTTAGCGGGAGGTTCCCACCCTCCCCTCCCCGCCCACTCGGCGACCATATATTCATGCCGCAGATTACTAAAGAAATACCTTTGAAATTTTATTAATATTTGCTCTTTTAAGTTGATCTTCATTTGTTTATTAAATACTTTCTGTAATTTTAAAAATTGGTAATATTGTTTCCTTTCTTATTTTTTTTGTCACGTCCAGTATTGCCCATTCCGTTAATGTGTTATTTTTTAAATTGTCAATCCTCATAACAAGCTCTACATAATTTAATTTATTTTATAATATTTTTTTCCTTTATGCAGTAGGACCCGGCGATGCGTGCATTGTGAAGGGCACCACCAGGCAGGGTCGTAACGTAATGTTGGAAGGTGTTAAATGAGAAGAGACGTGTCGTTGGTACTAAATCTTTAATTATACTGTTCTAAACTTATTCTACCTTAACACTAATATATATAATGTCGTGGGGCCACCACCACATGTGTGTTACCTCAGAACTTTTTATAGGTGAACCAATTTTGATGCTTCTTTTTGTTTGAAAGTTGGTACTTTAATGTGGTCCATATAAATTTTATCAAGATCTGATTAGTTTTTGAGTTATCTTTAATAATGCGTAGTTAATTGACTCGACCATATTGATGATGTTCTCATGTTATTTATATTTAAGTCAGTTGTACAAAACTTTTAATTTTACCACTTGCTCAGACATAAAGATCCTTATCTGCGTCCACGGCAATTCATTCATTAATTCATTACAACCATCATAGTCTACTGCTGAACAAAAGCCTATATAGAATAGAAAGAATTTTTTCAAGACTTAAGTGGCTCGACATCCGTTTTCGCCAGAACACACACCTTCTAACTACTTTGTATGGTATTCTTCACAACTTGTTCCCAGCTTATCTGAAAGAGCATTTTTCATACTTAAACTTATCCCTTTCGATGACCAACAAAACTCTAACTATCCTGATGCATAAATACATACTACTGGATTCCTTTACGGTATCATCAATTACACTTTGGAATAACCTTCCACGAGATTTAAAAGATGCTCCCTCAATAAATACATTTAAACGTAAGGTTGAGGCACATTATTTAAAATTACTTGATTAATGTTAGTGGTTTATATAATATTATAATTTCCAATACTAGATTGTATGTATTTTATTGGTATAGTATGTATTTTTATATATGTGTATATACATTTGTATATGTATGTATAAGTTTATATATGTATAAATAAATATATTTATATTATATTATATTTTTAAATAATATGTGAAAATAAGTTAGTTTTTCTGTTGCGGTTCTCCACTCCATAGCTCTCGCCACACTACCAAGGTTAGCTGGCGGAATGCCTTTTCGGCATTAAGTTCGCCTTTATGTAAATGTTTGTTTGTTTGTGTGCAATAAAGAATTTTCTATCTATCTATCTATATCATTATATATAATTATTTAACTGTTATTATTTAATTATTGCTAGCAGTCAGCCAACGCAGAAGATATGTAGTAACAAAACAGGAGAACATGAGTTGTAAAAAGGTAATAAATGTAATAATGTACCCTATTGGATTGTTTTATTTTGACCAGGCTAAACACCGTTATTTACTACTAACTGGGAGCCTTTCATCTAAGTTTTTCTATTAATTAATAATAATACCCATAAGTTTTAAACTGTTTTGGATAGCTGAAGAAACGTAGATATTTATAAGCATATCCAACATACCTACCATAGACTTTTTTATATTCCTGAAAGATAAAATACTCTTTATGAATTTATTCCTTTTCTAACATTCAATCTACGAGTGTGACGCAATTTGTTTCAGCTACTTCAATGTTGGTGTTGAGAATAATAAAACAAGTTATCTACCACACAAAAATTGAAAAATTAAATAAATTAGAGGCACTATTTACAAAATAAATGGACAATAGTCAAAGAATTCGTCTATTTTATAAAAAACTGTATTGAAAAAAAAAACGGTTCAGTTTGAGTATGGTAGTTGATAGTGAAATCAGTGAGCCATCACCGATTTCACTATCAAACACCACACTGCTACAACTCTTAACGGATCGAGGTCGACTTAAACTGTAACCCTGTATATATATATATAATATATATATACATATAAAGTATATATATATATATATATATATATATATATATATATATATATATATATATATATATATATATATATATACAAATTAGCCTCGCCCATAGATTGCCTATAGTTTCAAGTAAACGTATTATTTTTGTTATCAATAAGAAGTTATTAGTATTTCTATTATAAGCACAGAATAATAAAACTAAGCCTAACTTCAGCTAGCTAATGTTAGTTAATATTTACATTAATATTAACCGTAACATAATATATTATGGTAGTCATGGATTCAACCACACAGAGTGATACAAGTACGTGCATAAATGCTATTGCTGACTTTGCACCTGTGTGTGGCCTATATTCATTGACACTAGAGTAAGCAATTGTAATAAGGTCTGCATCAAACATGTATTAGAATAAGTTTGCCATTATGAGTACATGAGCTTCTGTACGGACATTTTAGTTTTATTTTAGTTTTTAAAACGCCTCCACCGCTCCCGTTAACTTGACTGGCGCAGCGGTAGGATCGCCATTTGCTTGCGCCGTCCGCGAATAAATACGTTTAATATAGTTTTCCGCGTTCGTACTGCGAGGCGATCCTGCGAACCAATATAAATTTGTCAAGTGGAGAGCAGCTGAAGATGACGAAGGCCGGCTGGTGAGTCCAAATTTCACCATCCTTTCCTTGCCATATTATATAGTTTTGTTATTTTGCAATTAGACCTCTTGCGATATAACGTTATCTGGTTTACATAAAATCTGTGAAACTTATATTTAAGAATACTTAAACTTAATAACTAGCTGCATAAAGAAATACTAGGAATAACTTGATAAGTAAGCGCGTCCATGCAATGACGACGCGATAAGAGCTTGCACTGTGAACAAAGCGATTATAACTATTACAAATTATAATTGTAGTGTATGTATGCTTATTAAATTTTTATTGAGGACTCATTTATTTGATATTGTGTATTTTACTTATTAATTGTTTTACTTTTATATTGACTGTGTTTTGATAGTGAGTTTGAATTCTTGTGTTAATTATATTATTTTATCGTCGTATTTTATAAAATAAAGTTGTACAAAATGGAAGATCAAGTGCAAATTAAGATGATTCCTAATGAAATGCTCAAAATTATACCGATATTTAACGGTGATAAGCACCAATTAAATCTTTTTATTCGCAAATGAGTATATACTAAATAAATATAGGGATCCGATGAAAAAATATACGTAATGTACGCGATAACAAGTAGACTCGTAGGCGACGCTGCAGCGCTCTTTAGCGAGCGTGAGGACATTAATTGTGGAAGATTTTAAAGAACTACTAATTCAACATTTTGGAGACCCTAGGAGTGAAGAATGTATTGCTATAGAACTTGAAGGTTTGCGTATCCGAAACAACGAGTCATTTTTAGATTTCTGTAATAGGATCCAATCCGTTCGTAGTGTTTTAATATCGAAAGTAAATAGATTAACCGATCAGAATGTAAAGAGTAGCAAAATTATTATATATAATAACACATCTCTAAATGTCTTTTTGTATAATTTGCCAGAAAATATGGTGCGCATTGTTCGCTTAAAAGCGCCCAGTACACTAGAAGAGGTTTTATGTGGTCGGAAGAAGTCAACTTCCATGAGCAGTATACTCTACCTTGCGTAATAAAATGTATAGTAATCCTAGTAATAAACCAACGCCACCCAGTTTACCAAATAATAACCCTACGTTTAAATTCGGTACAAATAATTTTAATTCAATGGTACCGATGGGCTATAAACCCGAATTAACCCCTAACAAATTTAACTTTGGACTTTCGCAGGGGCCACAATCGAAACTACCTCAATTTAATAATAATCAACAAAATTTTGGATACCGCCACACAATTTGACTTTGCCCACAACAATTTGGTATAAGCCCGCAACAGTTTAACATGTCCACAACAATTTAATATGCGTCCCCAACAGTTCGGAATGCAACCACAAACATTTAAAAAACCTCAGCAATTCGGTATGCGCCCACAACAATTTGGAAACCAACAACAAAACTTTTATAAGCCCCAACAATTTGTTACAAGCCTCAGTTAAATAAAATCAATACACTGGGCCCAGTGACGTCACAATGCGAACGGCACCACCACTTAAAACAAATCAACAAGGCTTTCAATTAAATGAACTCGACCTAGATAATACTTATTATGATTATGGCGGCGATGTGTACCCAATTTCTTATGATAACTGCTGCTATGAGGAGTACCCAAGCAGTGGCCTTAATATTCCTGGAGCTCAATTATGAAAATGAAAATTCGACAATAATTTAAAGTACAACACGGCGTCCCAACCAATATGGACGACGAGGATTTTGGTAGAAGCCTCGGAAGGTCTACGAAAAGATAGAGTTAAATTGTAGTACTAATTTGAGATTGCCGTTTATTTATATACCGGAAATCGACTCTAAATTTATGATTGATACAGGTAGTACGCGATCATTCATTAGTCCATCAAAGCCCATAAATACTTTCCAGAGTACATAAGTCACGAACCATTCGAAGTCATTAGCACACATGCATCGAGCAGACATAATCAAGTTATTCAAATCCTGTCTTTACCAATTTTCAACTGTAACGATGTTCATAAACTATACATTTACAATGTCGACTCTAGATACGATGGCTTAATTGGGAATGATATACTTTGCAACCTAGAAGCAGTAATAGATTTAAAACGAGATTCTTAAAACTAAAACAACCGTAAATACCTATAATATAGTAAATCTTCTTACGTTTTGGAGTTATCTCCCGTTCCGAGCAGAGAGTCAAACTCCCTACAAATTTATATTCGTAATGCTGTAATCGATTATAAAGAATTTTGTAAGGGTGTGGAATGCCTAGTGCGTTAGTGAGATGTAAGGATGGTTATACGACAGTAATCCAGAATACTTTAGATATACTGATAAAATTAACTATTAGACCATTGAATGTAGAAGTATATGAAGAGAGTAAAACGACTAGGTGTGTAGTTAATCATATTACAGATATATCAGATATTGAAGTAGATAAAATATTAGAGCAAAATTTAGAGAAGCTACGCTTAGACCACATGTCGGAAGAAGAACAAAAATCGATATACCACTTATGTAGAGAATATAAAGACATTTTTTATAGCGATCAAATACCCTTATCTTTTGCTAATGAAGTCAAACACTATATTAGAACAAAAAACGAAGACCCTATTTATATCAAACCCTACAGACAACCTGCCGCTCAAACACATGAAATTAAAAACCAAGTACAGAAACTTAAATGATAATGTGATTCAGGAATCCTTTCCCTTGGTCAGCCCCAGTCCATTTAGTTCCTAAAAGAGAGACGCATCTGGTGAAATGAAGTATAGGATGGTTATCGATTACAGACGTTTAAACGACATAATCAGGACGATAAGTACCTTTACCCAATATCACTGACATTTTTGACAAACTGGGTAAGAGTACTTACTTTTCAACCTTGGACTTAGCTAGTGGATACCACCAAATTGAGATCAACGAGTCAGATAGGCAAAAAACGGCATTCAGTACAGAGAACGGACACTATGAATTTTAGAATGCCCTTGGCCTGAAGACAGCTCCAGCCACCTTCCAAAGAGCCATGGATAACATCCTAAGAGGCTTACAAGGAATTCATTGCCTTGTCTATCTTGATGACATAATTATTTTCTCGAGTAGCCTCCAAGAACATTTACAAAAATTAAGGACAGTTTTGACAGATTGAGATCGACTAATTTAAAAATACAACTTGACAAATCAGAATTCTGAGAAAAGAAGTGCTATACCTAGGGCACGTTATTACTAAAGACGGACTTAAACCAAACAATGATAAGATTCAGGCTGTATTAAACTACCCACCAAGGACGACTACCGAGATCAAGAGTTTCTTAGGATTGATTGATTACAGACGCTTTGTAAAAGACTTCGCCATCACTCAGCCCTTACAGCATGCCTAAAAGCGAAATAAAATTGTAGTAGATCAAAAATATATTGATGCATTTCAGAAGTGTAAAGAACTTCTGACTAATGCACCTTTACTCCAATACCCAGACCCAGACAAACCCTATGTTTTAACTACAGATGCTTCTACTGTTGCTTTAGGTGCGGTCTTATCGCAGGGGACAATAGGATCCGATAAGCCCATTGCCTACGCCAGTAGAACTCTCAGCGACACTGAGACCAGATATAGTACAATAGAGCGTGAACTACTCATAATATGGGCCGTAAAACATTTTAGACCATACCTTTACGGGCGTAAGTTCACCATATATACCGACCATAGACCACTAGTTTGGCTTTATTCGCTCAAAGAACCGAATAGTAAGTTGACCCGTTGGCGGTTACGTCTTCAAGAGTACGATTTCGATATTGTATACAAAAACGGAAAACAAAATAGTAAAAATCTCGGATAAAACTAAATGCCATAGACTCTGATGACTCACAATCATTGGAAGTAAACCTGGACCCTAAAGAACAAAAGCTACAAAAATATCTGACTGAATTAACTGACCAAATTATGGACTTGACGACTGAAAACAGGGACGACTCTAAGACAATAACTATAACTGACACATCCGCCACTGTATCCGTCGACCGGTTAGAGACTAACACGAACTACCTGTTACCACCTATATCTACTGATAGTAGTACAGTAACGGTGCATTCTGGACAAGATCTGGAATCTAATGGTATTCCGATATTAAAGGAGGCCATTGATTCAAAACCAAACCAAATTTTAGTTTATACCTGGCATAAAAATGAGGGTAAGTGAGAAATTTATCCAGGATAAACAAAAGGTTCTCAGTTTTGCCCCACTTAAGAATGAAGATCTTATTAAAAATTTCTTAAAAGAGTACATTGCCGAAGATTAAATATTTTATTTATTTCGAAAACATTCAGCATAGAAAAGAATTCTCAAAATCATTATACAGCTATTTAAAAGGGAATGGTAGAATTTATTGAATGTACAGAGCGTGTTATATATGTAGAAGACGAGAGAGAACAAAAGAAATCATACTGCAACATCATGAGGGAAAGACGTCACAGAGGAATAAAGGAAACAATGAGTAGAATTAAAAGAAATTATTATTGGCAGAACATGCAAGAGACGATTTGCAGTACTTAATGTTTGTGATGCTGCAGAAAATGAAGTATGAAAGAAAACCATTAAGCCATTACTTCAATTAACTCAAACCAAAACGCCCCTTTCAAGAAGTTTTCATGGACCTTTTTTCAATTGAATCCGTTTATTACCTAACTTTGGTTGACGCATTTAGTAAGTTAGGACAAGCTATCGAAATCCCAAATAGATCCGCACCGGAAATCGTAAGAGCGCTTATTAAATATTTTTCAATATATGGAACACCTAAAAAAATAACTTCTGATCCCGGTAGTGAGTTTAATAATGACCTCATTAGGGAACTTATGACTATGTATAACATACTACTACACATTACTACTCCGAATAACCCGAATTCAACAGGCATAATAGAGAGATTCCACTCCACAATTATAGAGATATACAGATTGGCGAAATACAAACGAAAGTGTACAGACGCAGCTGCTGTAATGAGTTACTCAATTATGGCTTATAACCACACCATACATAGTACAACCGGCCTTACTCCTCGAAATCGTTTTCGGTCATACCGATTCTAATTCAACGTTCGCCGCGAATTTCGAGAAATATTACACCCAACAACTAAAAAGATCATGCTAAACGTATTAGACATCTATATAATTACATATCAGATAAAATGTTAGAGAAAAGGAAAAGGTAAGAGAACAAAAGGGCGGTGAAACAGATAGAAATTTTAGAATAGGAGATGTTATATACGCCAAGGAATCTAACACGAGAAGAAGTAAAGATAAACCGCGATATAGGAAAGCTGTCTAGTGGTATATAGAAAGAAATATAGTTCCTGTTAGGATTGGTAATAGAAATACTTCAGTGCCAATTAAAAACATTAAACGTCCTCCACAGGTGGTGTATAATAATTTGACGATGGTTCAGAAAGATGGGCCCTTCAACTTCAAAACTTTAAAAACCCAGGAATCCTGCCTGTCAAACTGGGTCGCCTACTTGCAAATAGACAACTGGCTTATTATTAAAACTTTTAAACTTAGAAGGTATAGGTAGTGATTTAGATTTTAGTATATTAAAGTATGACGAATTCGTTGTGTTGATAGATGTTAATAAACCATATATTCATGAATTATTAGCTATTCGAACACATGTAGGGTATATAAGAGATGCAACTATAGAAAAATTTCGGCAACTTGTGCCATCGAAAAGATTTAAAAGAGGCATTATTGACCCGCTTGGGTCTATGATAAAAATAGTAACTGGAAATTTGGATCATGATGATGCCATCCGATATGACTCATTGATTTCTAAACTAAACGATAATCAGATAGTGTCGGATAAGAGAATTACATTGGTCTCCAAAATCTTGGATAGTTTCATCAACAGTACAGAGACCTACATAACAATACTTTAATTTTAGATGAACGCTTAAAGAGAATCGAAAGAATTGTTAAATTCCTAATTACAAAAGAAGAAAACTCCATTTATTCTACTTATGTCTTAGGTATGTTTGACATGTTTTTGAGTTATTTTAGAACTATTAACGTAATACTAGGAGAAATCGAAACTGCACTAGCGTTCAGTAAGGTATCTGTTCTGCATCAATCAATTTTAACTCTACGGAATTGTTAAATTTATTACAATCAATCGCGACAACTGAAAGTTTGTTATATCCTGTAAATGAAAATAACTTAGTTAAATTAGAAAATTGTATTAGGTTAAAGCTTTACAAAAGGAAACCAGATCACGTTTATCTTAGAGGTCCTTTAGTAGGAATAAAACATATTTATTTCAAAATTTATTACAATTACTATTGCAAACAAAACTATTATAGTTATTCCCAAATACCCATACCTATTGGTGAAAGAAAAAGAATACTTGCCAGTCCCGAGAGCCTGTAAACAAATAGCTTTGGATAATCAATTCCTGTGCAATAACGACGAAGTGCTGCACATAGAACAAAGCTGCGTGGAACAGCTCATGGAGTTCCAAAACCTCGATGCCTGTGAACAGCATATTGACATTGAAGATCCTAAAATCCAACGAATAAGCCACGAAAGCTGGATACTATACGTGAGAAACCATAGGCTACTTACCAGAAAGTGCGACAATGACGTCACTCACGAACTGTTATGTGGTACTTACATAATCACCGTAGACGATTTATGTGAAGGCGAAATTGAAATATTCATTTTAAATACCACCAATCTTCCTCAGATGACCTAAATTATCAAATTTACCTAATGACAAACTTACCTGAACTGAAGATTTCGAAACCTCCCAGTGTCAGTGAAGTGAGTTTAAAAGGTATAAATCTAGACGAAACTAAACAATTGGTCCAACTAGTAAAATTTAACAAAATAAATCACAGTGAAAATGCAAGTGCTATTAACATTAAAAGTGTTAGTTTAGGAACGATAATTTTGTATGTAATTCTACCAATTATTTTCTGTATTGTAATTATTATTAGATAAATCAGGTGTAATTAAGGAAATCATCGGATACCTGAAAATGCCGATAATTTGCTCTTGAGGAGGGAAGAATCATGGATTCAACCCACACAGAGTGATACAAGTACGTGCATAAATGCTGTTGCTGACTTTTGCACCTGTGTGTGGCCTATATCGCGACACTAGAGTAAGCAATTGTAATAAGGTCTGCATCAAACATGTATTAGAATAAGTTGCCATTATGTGAGTACATGAGCTTCTGTACGGACATTTCTTGAGTTTTATTTTAGTTTTTAAAACACTCCACCGCTCCCGTTAACTTGACTGGCGCAGCCGGTGGATCGCCATTGCTTGCGCCGTTCCGCGAACATTTAATATAGTTTTCCGCGTTCGTACTGCGAGGCGATCCTGCGAACCAATATAAATTTGTCAAGTGAGAGCTAAGAAGATGACGAGGACTGGTGAGTCCAATTTTCACCATCCTTTCCTTGCCATATTATATAGTTTTGTTATTTTGCAATTAGACCTCTTGCGATATAACGTTATCTGTTTTACATAAAATCTGTGAAACTTATATTTAAGAATACTTAAACTTAATAACTAGCTGCATAAAAAATACTAGGAATAACTTGATAAGTAAGCGCGTCCATGCAATGACGACGCGATAAGAGCTTACTGTGGGAACAAAGCGATTATAACTATTACAAATTATAATTGTAGTGTATGTATGCTTATTAAATTTTTATTGAGGACTCATTTATTTGATATTGTGTATTTTACTTATTAATTGTTTTACTTTTATGTTGACTGTGTTTTGATTGTGAATTTGAATTCTTGTGTTAATTATATTATTTTATCGTCGTATTTTATAAAATAAAGTTGTACAAAATGGAAGATCAAGTGCAAATTAAGATGATTCTCATGAAATGCTCAAAATTATACCGATATTTAACGGTGATAAGCACCAATTAAATCTTTTTATTCGCAAATGTGAGTATATACTAAATAAATATAGGGATCCGATGAACAAAATATACGTAATGTACGCGTAACAAGTAGACTCGTAAGGCGACGCTGCAGCGCTCTTTTTAGCGAGCGTGAGGACATTAATTGTGGAAGATTTTAAGAACTACTAATTCAACATTTTGGAGACCCTAGGGTGAAATGTATTGCTATAGAACTTGAAGGTTTGCGTATCCGAAACAACGAGTCATTTTAGATTTCTGTAATAGGATCCAATCAGTTCGTAGTGTTTTAATATCGAAAGTAAATAGATTAACCGATCAGAATGTAAAGAGTAGCAAAATTATATATATAACACATCTCTAAATGTCTTTTTGTATAATTTGCCAGAAAATATGGTGCGTTGTTCGCAAAAGCGCCCAGTACACTGAAGAGCTTTAATGTGGTCATGGAAGAAGTCAACTTCCATGAGCAGTATACTCATGCTTGCGTAATAATGTATAGTAATCCTAGTAATAAACCAACGCCACCCAGTTTACCAAATAATAACCCTACGTTTAAATTCGTACAAATAATTTTAATTCAATGGTACCGATGGGCTATAAACCCGAACCCCTAACAAATTTAACTTTGGACTTTCACAGGGCCACAATCGAAACTACCTCAATTTAATAATAATAACAACAAAATTTTGGATACCGCCCACAACAATTTGACTTCCGCTGCAACAATTTGGTATAAGCCCGCAACAGTTTAATATGCGTCCACAACAATTTAATATGCGTCCTCAATAGTTCGGAATGCAACCACAAACATTTAATAAACCTCAGCAATTCGTGCCCACAACAATTTGGAACCAACAACAAAACTTTTATAAGTCTCAACAATTTGGTTACAAGCCTCAGTTAAATAAAATCAATACACTGGGCCCAGTGACGTCACAATGCGAACGGCACCACCACTTAAAACAAATCAACAAGGCTTTCAATTAAATGAACTC
Source organism: Parnassius orleans (assembly GCA_029286625.1). Taxonomy (NCBI): domain Eukaryota; kingdom Metazoa; phylum Arthropoda; class Insecta; order Lepidoptera; family Papilionidae; genus Parnassius; species Parnassius orleans. Next base: position 38,126 of record JAGSMP010001589.1, read on the forward strand.
GACCTAGATAATACTTATTATGATTATGCGTGCGGCGATGTGTGCCCAATTTCTTATGATAACTGCTATGAGAGTACCCAAGCAGTGGCCTTAATATTCCTGAGCTCAATTATGAAAATGAAAATTGACAATAATTCTAAAATACAACACGGCGTCCCAACCAATATATGGACGACGAGGATTTTCAGTAGAAGCCTCGGAAAGGTCTACTGAAAAGATAGAGTTAAATTGTAGTACTAATTTGAGATTGCCGTTTATTTATATACCGGAAATCGACTCTAAATTATGATTGATACAGGTAGTACGCGATCATTCATTAGTCCATCAAAGCCCATAAATACTTTCCAGAGTACATAGTCACGAACCATTCGAAGTCATTAGCTTTATGCATCGAGCAGACATAATCAAGTTATTCAAATCCGTCTTTACAATTTTCAACTGTAACGATGTTCATAAACTCATACATTTACAATGTCGACTCTAGATACGATGGCTTAATTGGGAATGATATACTTTGCAACCTAGAAGCAGTAATAGATTTAAAACAGATTCTTAAAACTAAAACAACCGTAACACCTATAATACATAGTAAATCTTCTTACGTTTTGGAGTTATCTCCCGTTCCGAGCAGAGAGTCAAACTCCTACAAATTTATATTGGGTAATGCTGTAATCGATTATAAAGAATTTTGTAAGGGAATGCCTAGTGCGTTATTGAGATGTAAGGATGGTTATACGACAGTAATCCAGAATACTTTAGATATACTGATAAAATTAACTATTAAAAGACCATTGAATGTAGAAGTATATGAAGAGAGTAAAACGACTAGGTGTGTAGTTAATCATATTACAGATATATCAGATATTGAAGTAGATAAAATATTAGAGCAAAATTTAGAGAAGCTACAGACCACATGTCGGAAGAAGAACAAAAATCTATATACCACTTATGTAGAGAATATAAAGACATTTTTTATAGCGATCAAATACCCTATCTTTTGCTAATGAAGTCAAACACTATATTAGAACAAAAACGAAGACCCTATTTATATCAAACCCTACAGACCGCCGCTCAAACATGAAATTAAAACCAAGTACAGAAACTTCTAATGATGATGTGGTTCAGGATCTTTCCCTTGGTCAGCCTAGTCCATTTAGTTCCTAAAAGAAGACGCATCTGGTGAAATGAAGATATAGGATGGTTATCGATTACAGACGTTTAAACGACATAACTAGGACGATAAGTACCTTTACCCAATATCACTGACATTTTTGACAAACTGGGTAAGAGTACTTACTTTTCAACCTTGGACTTAGCTAGTGGATACCACCAAATTGAGATCAACGAGTCAGATAGGCAAAAAACGGCATTCAGTATAGAGAACGGACACTATGAATTCCTTAGAATGCCCTTTGGCCTGAAGACAGCTCCAGCCACCTTCCAAGCCATGGATAACATCTAAGAGGCACAAGGAATTCATTGCCTTGTCTATCTTGATGACATAATTATTTTCTCGAGTAGCTCCAAGAATTTTACAAAAATTAAGACAGTTTTGACAGATTGAGATCGACTAATTTAAAAATACAACTTGACAAATCAGAATTCTTGAGAAAAGAAGTGCTATACCTAGGGCACGTTATTACTAAAGACGGACTTAAACCAAACAATGATAAGATTCAGGATGTATTAAACTACCCGTTACCAAGGACGACTACTGAGATCAAGAGTTTCTTAGGATTGATTGAGTTATTACAGACGCTTTGTAAAAGACGTCGCCAAAATCACTCAGCCACAGCATGCCTAAAAAGCGAATAAAATTGTAGTAGATCAAAAATATATTGATGCATTTCAGAAGTGTAAAGATCTTCTGACTAATGCACCTTTACTCCAATACCCAGACCCAGACAAACCCTATGTTTTAACTACAGATGCTTCCTTCTGTTGCGTTTTGGTCTTGTCGCTTGGGACAATAGGATCCGATAAGCCCATGCCTACGCCAGTAGAACTCTCCGACACTGAGACCAGATATAGTACAATAGAGCGTGAACTACTCGCCATAATATGGGGTAAAACATTTTAGACCAGCCTTTACGGGCGTAAGTTCACCATATATACCGACCATAGACCACTAGTTTGGCTTTATTCGCTCAAAGAACCGAATAGTAGTGGACCCGTTGGCGGTTACGTCTTCAAGTACGATTTCGATATTGTATACAAAAACGGAAAACAAAATAGAAATGCTGATGCCCTCTCTCGGATAAAACTAAATGCCATAGACTCTGATGACTCACAATCATTGAAAGTAAACCTGGACCCTAAAGAACAAAAGCTACAAAAATATCTGACTGAATTAACTGACCAAATTATGGACTTGACGACTGAAAACAGGGACGACTCTAAGACAATAACTATAACTGACACATCCCGCACTATCCGTCGACCGGTTAGAGACTACTGAACTACCCGTTACCACCTATATCTACTGATAGTAGTACAGTAACGGTGCATTCTGGACAAGATCTGGAATCTAATGGTATTCCGATATTAAAGGAGGCCATTGATTCAAAACCAAACAAATTTTAGTTCATACCTGGCATAAAATGAGGTAAGGTGATTTATCCAGGATAAACAAAAGGTTCTCGAAGTTTTGCCACTTAAGAATGAAGATCTTATTAAAAATTTCTTAAAAGAGTACATTAAGCCGAAGATTAAATATTTTATTTATTTCGAAAACATTCAGCATAAAAAAGAATTCTCAAAATCATTATACAGCTATTTAAAAGTGGGTAGAATTTATTGAATGTACAGAGCGTGTTATATATGTAGAAGACGAGAGAGAACAAAAGAAATCATGCACCAACATCATGAGGGAAAGACGTGTCAGAGGAATAAAGGAAACAATGAGTAGAATTAAGAAATTATTATGTAGAACATGCAAGAGACGATTGCAGTACTTAATGTTTGATGCCTGCAGAAAATGAAGTATGAAAGAAAACCATTAAGCCATTACTAATTAACTCAAACCCAAAACCCCTTTCAAGTTTCATGGACCTTTTTCAATTGAATCCGTTTATTACTAACTTTGGTTGACGCATTTAGTAAGTTAGGACAAGCTATCGAAATCCCAAATAGATCCGCACCGAAATCGTAAGAGCGCTTATTAAATATTTTTCAATATATATGGAACACCTAAAAATAACTTCAGTCGGTAGTGAGTTTAATAATGACCTCATTAGGGAACTTGTGACTATGTATAACATACTACAACACATTACTCCGAATAACCTGAATTCAACAGGCATAATAGAGATTCCACTCACAATTATAGAGATACAGATTGGCGAAATACAAACGAAAGTGTGCAGACGCAGCAGCTGTAATGAGTTACTCAATTATGGCTTATAACCACACCCCATACATAGTACAACCGGCGCACTCCTTTCGAAATCGTTTTCGGTCATACCGATTCTAATTCAACGTTCGCCGCAATTTCGAGAAATATACACCCAAAACTATTAAAAGATCATGCTAAACGTATTAGACATCTATATAATTACATATCAGATAAAATGTTAGAGAAAAGGAAAAGGTAAGAGAACAAAAGGCGGTGAAACAGATAGAAATTTTAGAATAGGAGATGTTATATGAGATCTAACACGAGAAGTAAAGATAAACCGCGATATAGGAAAGCTGTCGTTAGTGGTAATATAGAAAGAAATATAGTTCCTGTTAGGATTGGTAATGAAAATACTTCAGTGCCAATTAAAAACATTAAACGTCCTCCACAGGTGGTGTATAATAATTCGACGATGGTTCAGAAAGATGGGCCCTTCAACTAAAACTTTAAAAACCCAGGAATCCCACTGTCAAACTGGGTCCGTGCCTGCTTGCAAATAGACAACTGGCTTATTATTAAAACTTTAAACTAAGAAGGTATAGGTAGTGATTTAGATTTTAGTATATTAAAGTATGACGAATTCGTTGCGTTGATAGATGTTAATAAACCATATATTCATGAATTATTAGCTATTCGAACACATGTAGGGTAAGAGATGCAACTATAGAAAATTCCGGCAACTTGTGCCATCGAAAAGATTTAAAAGAGGCATTATTGACCCGCTTGGTCTATGATAAAAATAGTAACTGAAATTGGATCATGATGATGCCATCCGATATGACTCATTGATTTCTAAACTAAACGATAATCAGATAGTGTCGGATAAGAGAATTACATTGGTCTCCAAAATCTTGATAGTTTCATCAACAGTACAGAGACCTTGTAACTATACTTTAATTTTAGATGAACGCTTAAAGAGAATCGAAAATTGTTAAATTCTAATTACAAAAGAAGAATACTCCATTTATTCTTATGTCTTAGGTATGTTTGACATGCTTTTGAGTTATTTTAGAACTATTAACGTAATACTAGGAGAAATCAAAACTGCACTAGCGTTCAGTAAGTATCTGTTCTGCATCAATCAATTTTAACTCTACGGAATTGTTAAATTTATTACAATCAATCGCGACAACTGAAAGTTTGTTATATCCTGTAAATGAAAATAACTTAGTTAAATTAGAAAATTGTATTAAGTTAAAAGCTTTACAAAAGGAAACCAGATCACGTTTATCTTAGGGTCCTTTAGTAGGAATAAAACATAGTTATTTCAAAATTTATTCATTGCCAATTACTATTGCAAACAAAACTATTATAGTTATTCCCAAATACCCATACCTATTGGTGAAAGAAAAAGAATACTTGCCCGGTCGAGCCTGTAAACAACTTTGGATAATCAATTCCTGTGCAATAACGACGAAGTGCTGCCACATAGAACAAAGCTGCGTGGAACAGCTCATGGAGTTTCAATCAAACCTCGATGCCTGTGAACAGCATACTGTTGACATTGAAGATCCTAAAATCCAACGAATAAGCCGAAAGCTGGATACTATACGTGAAACCATAGGCACTTACCAGAAAGTGCGACAATGACGTCACTCACGAACTGTTATGTGGTACTACATAATCACCTAAACGATTTATGTGAAGGCGAAATTGGAAATATTCATTTTAAATACCACCAATCTTCCTCAGATGACCTAAATTATCAAATTTTAATGACAAACTTACCCGAACTGAAGATTTCGAAACCTCCCAGTGTCAGTGAAGTGAGTTTAAAAGGTATAAATCTAGACGAAACTAAACAATTGGTCCAACTAGTAAAATTTACAAAAATAAATCTCAGTGAAAATGCAGTGCTATTAACATTAAAGTGTTAGTTTAGGAACGATAATTTTGTATGTAATTCTACCAATTATTTTCTGTATTGTAATTATTATTAGATAAACTGTTGTATGATTAAGTCATCGGATACCTGAAAAGCCGATAATTTCGCTCTTCGAGGAAGGAAGAATCATGGATTCAACCCCACAGAGTGATACAAACCGTACAGCCATTGCTGACTTTTTCTGTGTGTGGCCTATATCGCGACACTAGAGTAAGTAATTGTAATAAGGTCTGCATCAAACATGTATTAGAATAAGTTTGCCATTATGTGAGTACATGAGCTTGTGTACGGACATCTCTTAGTTTTATTTTAGTTTTAAAAACGCCTCCACCGCTCCCATTAACTTGACTAGGTACTTAAACCAAACAACGCTGAAAATACGCTGTGTTGTGGATGGATAAACAAGCTCACAAGCTTGAATTTCGTCTAAGTATGTTTTCGCAGCGTGCGAAATGGAACGTTTACCCTAGAGTATACAAACCAATAAACTGATAGGAACAGTTTTTTTAAAGTCTCACACAATAAAACTAACTTTTTAACATCTCTTGTCACATTCCACTGGACCGTAAATATGTGCTTTCACTGTTTTAAGATGCTTAACTTGTCATTTTTTGGTAGCCATGAGACTGTAGCATTTTCAAAGTTGCCTTTGAGTACACACAGAATAATAACAATGAATATAAAAATAAAATATAAATACAGAATAATAACAATGTTTAGACAGTTAAATAGAAAGCCATTAGTACACCTTTAGATAGGTAAAGAAGGCTACGATACATTTTTACCCTGAGAACCTAAGATAGAATGCCTCAAAACCAATAATCATATCATTTCTCTATACCCTTTTACTGTATTCTAGGGCACAGAGGACAACCAATTTGCGTTTGGATTTTAATCGAGAATTCATGTAGATGTTTATGAGCCACAGTATTTACTTACCGTGCTTTTCTATATAAACAAGAGAAAATGTGAATAATTTATAAATTAGACTATTGTATATTTTTTTCATTTCACACACACGCTACTCCACCCTGAGAGCGTGTGTGCTCAGGCTGCCGCGATTTCTAATCGAGACACAGGTGTCTCTCCGGCTGATACTTCATACCTTTCTACCCAGGGTACAAATTGGAACACTCCTTGTGACTCCGGCTGGAGTTTGCGTATAAGTCAGACAGGACATCTGTTCTCGACGTCTCGGCAGTCTTGAAGGTTTGGACCTGTCCATCCTTTACACGTAGAACACCGACGACCATCCTTGCGTCCACGGGTGCCTCTATAGGTCCCTTAGCGGTAATGCCGCCTCATCGACCGACCAACTCATCCAACACGTCCAAATGGTTACAGATTCCTTGCTACAGCAGAACCCATCCGCAGAGATCGTGATCCTTGGCGATTTTAACGCCCATCACGCCGAATGGCTCCGGTTAGCATCGCGGTTGTATTCTGCAGGCTGCCGCTGTGTTAATCACTATAGGTCGGCCGATTGGAATAAGATGCGGTCTTTTTGCATCCTACACTTGCTGGCGGATTTGATTCTTGCCGAATGATCCCAAAGTTATTGCCATTCTGTCGCTGATGTGGTACTTCAGGAATGGAACTTTTCATTTTTCTTTTGTGGTGCCCATAGGAGGCGGATCCCAGCCATGGTTTGGTCGCTCCTAAAACAGCATCACGCTATAAGCAGATGCTACGGGCCTGGGCTGACGGCAACGTCCCGTTTAAAACACCAGCGTCCTTAGAAGTATAATTCCACCTCCAGGTATTTTAAAATAGTCACTGCCAAGGCACAGTCAGAGCACATCGGCAGAATTGGCGAGAATCTACTTCGCCTTCCTTCGAAACTCGTGCATTCTGATCTCTCGCCAAAGGCTGTCCAAGGGATGTCAGCCATCTCTCCCATCTCTGCACAGAAGACGACTAACTGGTCCAAACCGTAAAGGAGAAATCCATCACCTCCGTGTTCTCCAAAACAATGGAATCCATTATAAATTGCCAGCTCATGCGGTACGGAGGATCACCAGCTGATTAGTGACCGCAAATACGGTTTTCGTCGAGGTCGATCAGCTGGTGATCTCTGGTTACTTGACTTATAGACGGGTGGAGGCAGTAGAGTCAAGGAGGAGGCATTGGCCATAAGTTTGGACATAGCGAAGGCCTTCTATCGGGTTTGGCACAAAGTGCTCCTTTCAGAAGTTCCCTTCCTATGGGCTTCCTGAGAAATTGTGCAATTGGATCACCTGCTTTCTTGAAGATCGAAGCATCAAGGTCGTAGTAGACGGTACATGCTCCCATTACAAGCCTATTAATGCTGGTGTTCCACAAGGCTGCGTGCTATCATCAACGCTGTTTCTTCTGCATTTGAATGATATGTTGCAAAACCGATAACATTCACTGCTATGCGGATTACATCACTGGTGATGCTCTATACAGGGCGTGACAATATTACTCGAAACGTCGCCGAGTACCAGAAAACTTGTCTGAAGTCGAGTCTTTGCTGAACAAAGTCTCGCATTGGGGGACGACTAAATCTAGTCCAGTTCAATCCCAGAAGACAAAAGTTTGCGCGTTTACATAAAATAACCCTTTTGTGGTAACTCCTCAGTTTCTAGGCACTCCTCTTGGTGTCAGCGAGTAACGGAATCCTCGGCGTCGACATATCGAATGATTTGCAGTTTCGTGGTCACTTGGAAGAAGGCCAAATTGGCCTCTAAAAGCAGCGTGCTCAAAGAATGGGACAGTATTTCATGCCGGCTAACCGCCTGCAACTACAAGGCGCGGGCGCCACACATGGAATACTGTTCCCATCTCTGGGCCGTGGCTCCCCAGTGTCAGCTTTTTCCACTTGACCGCATTCAGCGCAGAGCGCCTCGAATCTCGACGACCGCATCCTCCAATCGGCTCGATTCACTGGCTCTGCGAAGAGATGTTGTATCTCTGCATTTTCTATCTCATCTACCACGGGGAGTGCTTTGAGTAATTTTTCATTAATTCCAGCTTAAAATTCAAGAACGCACATCGCGATAAAACTCAAGATACCATCCACACCATCTGGGTGCTTGTCCGGGGTCCTTCACTGTGCGTTATACTGGAGTTTCTTCCTCTTACGACCTGTGTGGAATTTTTACCACTGGCGATTTTTCCGGACCGATACGACTTAGGGACCTTCAAAAAGAGCTTACTCTTTCTAAAGGCTGGCAACACACCTGCAATTCCTGGTGTTGCAGTTGTTCATCGGTGGCGGTGATTGCTTTCCATTAGGTGAACCGCATGCTCGTTTGCCCTCTTCATAAAAAAATAATTTACGTGCTGCCCGAGGCATGTGAGTGACACGCCAAATTTCTGATTCCAGGCGTTTTCTGAAAATTTCTTAACAGAAAAAACTCCAATAAAATAGTAGTAATAAAAATAGTTACTGCTATATTCCTTACACACAATACAATTTTTTATAGAATATGGTTGACACAAGCGCACAGTTCACCTGATGGTAAGTGTATACTGTGGCCCATACTTTTTTATAGGATAGGTGACAAACGAGCACCCAGTCCACCTGATGGTAAGTGGTTGCTGTTACCCATAGACATCTTTATTCGTATGTTCGATTAAGAATCAAACTGCAGATGCGTTATCACCCTGAGGACTAAGATGGAACCTCACCAAGTAAAAGGGTCTCGGTTCTCTACACTTCACCATACGAAACACAGCAGTGTTAAGCTGCTATTTTAAGCGTATTCTGTGAGAGCGTGGTCCTTCCCGGTCGAGCCGACCCATTTATGCTACAACTATACTACTAATATGCTGCAGCATGGCTCTACCACGTTTAAATACACATCTACATTCTCGGTATGAATCAAAATGCGATTTGTTGCCACCTGTGTACTAAGATGGAACGCTTGTTTCCAGTAAAAAGTGTCTTTATAATTAGTAATTAAACTGATTTACTTACTTTACTTAGTTGTGCAGCCTTTTATTCGCGGTTTTAGGTGAATCTTAAATTTTCTTCATCTTCATCAGCCTGTAAAGTTCAACGCTCGACATGCATCTCTCGTAATAGGGAGGATTTGTTTAAATATTACGTGTGGTAGGGCAATTTGGCGAATTCAATACCAAACGCTTGACCTCGTCACTGTCTTGTATAGTTTAAATGTGATGGTCATACCGGAAGTCATAATAATATTTCCATAAATACCCACTCATGACAATCACAGGATGAAGCGGGTCGATGGTTTCTCTTAGGCCGCCAACAAACGACTATATTAAATATTTGGTACGGCGAAGGCCTTTCATAAAAACCTATTTTTTAATAACTTGAATAATATTTCAGCAGATATATATTTTTTAATAAACTAGCGATATGCCCCGGCTTTGCACGGGACTTCTGGATCTCGACAACAGTGCCACTTAGCAGATCCAATTGTGGAACTAAACCATCCAGGGACCCACTCAAACACACACAAAAAAAATCATCAAAATCGGTCCGGCCATATACATTGAGAAACACACACAGAAGAATTATATATATAAAGATTAGGTATGTTTATCCCATTATTTATACTTATCACTATTTGTTGGTCATGTTTGAGCCAATTTGTAATGTTGCCCAGAGGAACGTGTATTTGTTCGCGTATATTTGTATTTATATAAGCCGACAACGCTCTTGACTCGTGTAACTTAGTTCTGTTAAGAATGCTTATCTCGTATTTCACTGTTTGCGTGCTAAAATAAACATTATTACATTATGAGAGCTATTCTTATTTTTTTATATTAAATTATGTTCGAGAAAAAAACACATCCATATGACTGGTTTGACGGATAGATTAGCAAGCAACAGAGCCGCGGGTTTTATTGAATTATATTTAACCGACATAGACAAATAGATCAGCAAACTAAAGTGGCAGTGTAGGCGAGCAGAGCTCAAAAAATTGGCATCGATTAGTGAAAAGTTCTCGATTGGCAGCCATATGCCTATATGAGAACTTTAGCACTCCATATCATGATGTAGTGACGACCTGGTAAGAATAAGCAGGAAATCTAATGACTTAATTTTAGTAACTGGCATTGTTTCAATTGTGCATAATGGAGATAACAGTTTATTTTACCAATTCAATGGAATTGATAGACTGATGCATTATTCACTATTTTAAAACATTGTCTTTATGGGTCAATGGTTGAAAATAAAATACATGCATAAAGAATATGCAATATTAAAGCAGACAGACAGAAAAGAATAACCTGCTTAGGAGTAAAGATAAAATAATCCCATAGTTTTTCCTCCAAATAACAAATTTAAAGCAATAAAAGAAAAATACGAGTAACCCCGTTGTGTATTGAAAGTTATTTCTTTATTTCCTAACGTTAGAATAGGTTAAATAATGTTCGCAAGTACATGGTTCGTTAGCCGCTGATATATCATACGCCTCGTACGTTGTATTGAAGCAAATATATGGAGGGCTCTATCATATAAATATTGAACGGACAGTGAATTATTTAAGTATTATAAATATATGGTTAAAGTTCAACAAAAAGAAAATAACTTTATATTATATGTTATTGTGAGATATTTTTCCATAAGTCGTTTTATTCCCCAGTTATTTACTTTGTCACAAAATATTTATTACACAAAATACATTGAGTTAAAAATAAATAGAAATGTTGACTTTTTCGACTTAATAATGTGGATTTCTTTCTTTTACATTTTATAGTAGTTTCATATAAAGTTCAAGAGAGGGACTGAGCTAAATTTTTCGAGATGCGCTGTATCTTGTTGTCATGAGTATAGACATATAAAATGACGATTTGCTGAAAAGACATTTTGCTATAGGCGTATGCTTAGTAGACTTTTCACGTAGTTAGGCGTTTAGTAGTCACTTAAATTTTTCTGATCGGGGAGGGGGGTGTATAACTGCCGATATTTCCGAATAAACAGTGGCAGAAGGTATAGAAAACACTTAAAGACTAAAGCACTTGTAGAACCTTCTTACCTCATATGCAGTGTAAAGCTTATATGATAAGATTAGCAGGTTAAGACGCATGGGGACACTAGGAGTAATGAGATGTAATCGAATATTCGACACGCCTCAATACGCTTTCAGCCGAATATTCAATCGCAGTTCCGAATATCTCTTTACTTTACTTTTTACTTTTTTTTCATTACGAAAAACGTGTGCGTTTCGCGCGTCACTGGCTACGAATTGTCTCATTGCATTGTGGCGGAGGGATGTTTTCTTTTGACATCTACTAAAATTATACAATTATATAATATTTTCTGATATCAACCTCGTAATTAGTAATTGTTTGATAATATTGCAATAATGCGGACAATTAGATCTATTTAAACATTTGTATGCTAATAAATGGTTGATCATCATATAACACAATACGCAATCTTTAACATGTTGTATTACTTGATGATAATGATGCTCAAAAATAAACGTATTATAATTATTACTAGATGTAGATGTATATTAGTCACAGCATCCACTCACCATCAGGTAGCCTGTGTACTGCTTGTCACCCATAATCAATGAAACAAAAATATATATAAATATCTAATGATTTCTTAAGTTTACCTGAATACTTTACATTTAAATAAAACTAGTTTTACGGATCTTATTGCCTATTTAACTTTATTTTATATTCCTGACGTTTTGAGCCATAGAATACTATAATAAACAATGGAATGGCTGTCAACCTTTTTGTACGAGAACCGGTGTCGCTGGAAGCACACAAACAAGCGGTTACGTCGTATTATGACTACTAGAAACCAAATTCGCTCATTGGTATACGAATTTCAATAAATAAATGTTAACGCATTTAATATAACATAAAATCAGATGATTTCTTATATTTACGCGAACACTACACATTTAAATAAAACTAGTTTTACGGATTTTATCGCGTATATTAACTTATTTTATATTCCCGACGTTTCGAGTACTTTACAGCACCCATGGTCACGGGGGGACTGAGGTATTTGACGTCCCAATGTCATAGTTAACCACGGTTACCTCCAGATTAAAAATTATTAATTTTGTTCCGATCTACGCAGTATGAACTTACAGTATCTTGAAGTCTTGCAGTTGTATGCTTGGGTTGGGATTTAATTTTATTAATTATAGGATCCCAAGCAGATGGTAGCACCCAGCCATCTTCTCTATTGAAATTAGGATGTTTTTTGATTTCAATAGCCTCGCGAATCATCCTTGGAAGGAATCGGTGTTCTTGAGCGAGGATTTGTGGTCTATCAAATGTAATGTAGTGACGGGGGCAATCCTGTACATGTTCACAGACTGCAGACTTCCCGAGCGTCGATTGTGTTTTCTGTCACAGATACCTCGTGTTCTCTGAAACAAAGATTTACCCACGGTAGCTAACTGTGAAGGATGGTGATGAGAGTCACCGTTTAAATATCTATCTGTATGGGTCTTTTTCTATACACATTGTGGCTCAAGGTGTTATCAAAAGTCCGAATTACTAACACATCTAGAAAAGCTAAAGAGTTGTTTGCCTTAACTTAATTGTGAACTGAATTTAGAATTTATGGAGTTAAGATGGTCTAAAAATGCAGTTACTTTATCTAAAGGTAGAATTGTGAAAGTGTCGTCTACGTACCGCTTGTAGAATCTTGGATTTACGGGAGAAGGGTAGGGCTTTCTCCTCAAAGTCTTCCATGAATATGTCGGCGATAATGGGAGATACAGGTGAGCCCATCGCCACTCCATCTTCTTGCTTGTAGAACTCCTCTTTCCACAATAGGTAGCCAGATGTGGGCAGTGTCGAAGTAATGCTGCATATTCTATGGGCATATTGTTTTCTCCAGCCTTCTAGTTACAATCGAGATGCAGTCTTCAACAGGTAAGCATGTGAACAGGGACTGCACATCAAAACTGACCAGTTTCATTGTCTGCCAGATGTAGGTCTTTAATCTCGCTGACAAAATGGTAGGAATCCTTTGTTTGTGCTGTTGTATGTCCCTTGAGCGGTGTAAGTATTTTCGCTAAGTGTTGAGCCAATCTGTAAGTTGGTGAATCGATTTGGCTAACTATGGACGTAGTGGAGCATTGGCTTGTGTATTTTGGTAACCCATACAACTTCGGTGGTTTGGCACACGGTATTATCGATTTTACGTCCAGATTTAATTTTTTCGGAGTGTTCTTTATGAGATCACTATTTGTTTTATGTGTTATTTGTTGAGTCGTTTTTAACCTTTTTATAATTGCTTGAACTGACAAAAGTTCTTGTATTTAAAATTATAATCTGACGTATCCATGACTACGTGACATTTCCTTATCTGCGCGGGAGAATCGTGAGTTCTGGTTTATTGCGTAGGTTGTTTAACGCTTTATATTCGTCCTTAGGTAGACCTTTCCACGGTATAGTATACTTTAAAATATTTTGATTCGTCGAGATGTTTTGTTTTCTAATTGTTTGGCTATTTCCTTTGGCAACTTATTCAGAATGCTTGGAAGAGCGAGATTCACTTTGGCAGTTTATACAGCGACAAGTACGACGGTTATGAATTTTTTTGTAATTGACTCAAATTATGATACATTTATGACTTTAAAATATTGGAATAGCATATCATAATCGGTTTATATTTGATTTTAATTTTATTTGTACTATTTTTAATAATCATGTCTGTATATTTTAGATTTTTGAATGTAAGTTTTATACGTTCTTCCATAATTGGTTATGCCATAATTGATAACAGAGTCGCCACAATGCCATATACAACAATTTCAATGTCCTGAAAGGCAATTCGTGATTCAATATTCGCAATTTTGCCATAATACTCTCAGCTTAGTGCACACAGAGTCCATATGTGGGCCCTAGTTAAATTTATGATCAATCGTAAGACCTAGATACACATGTTCTTTAATATTTTCAATCGGCTAACAGTCACAGACATTCAAGCACCTATGCATACACTGGTGTTCATGAGCCACGACTTTTGTGTTACTTTTACGTATGGTGAATGAATGCATTTTTTTATAGGAGAGGGGCAAACGAGCATGCGGTTCACCTGATGTTAGTGACCACCGCCGCCTATGAACAACTGCAACACCAGGGAATTGTGATGTTGCCGGCCTTTAAAACGGAGTAGGCTCTTTTCTTGAAGGTCCTTGAGTTTAGTTTTTGATAATTGATTTTAAACCAACGTCATGTGCCCATTGACATAATGGGTTAAATTCAGTTTGCATCTGCTTCTCCGCAGTACTTAGATCCATGAGCTGTGATAATATATGATAGTCAGCAAATTGGTAAACAAGCGCCGGAATAAATTATACATATCTTTGAAGCATGAAGGTACTCAGTTGGATCTTGGAGTAAAACTATGAATAGTATATATCAGAAAATATCCATAACCATTTCATTATACATTTTTGAGTCGAGGCCCTGAGGTGCGTAGCTTAGAAACTGAGTAGTATGGTCACTAAAAGAGATAAAATGAATAAAAGCTGGCAACGTCGTTGCGCGCATAAATACTTGAGCGAAACTGTAAGAAGAATATTACGGAAAATAATGTTATAGAAAATTAAAATACCTCACTGAGTAAGAAATCAAAACTAACCAATATCGCAGAGAGATGATAAAAATGTTAACCGAATGCGGGGACGTCGAAACGTTGCACCACGTGTATGACGACGCAGAAGTGTTACTGGATGTATATAATCACTAAACATGTTGTTATCTATAATTTAATTTTGTCAATTTTAAATTTTACTTCAGAAAATATAAGACAAAATCATAATCCATACAAAATGTATTGTAGAAAGAAAATCCATATTTTTTAATTTTTAATCTTTCCATCTCATGACTAAACTGCCAAACTGATTTTGATAAAATTGAGATAGTTTGATGTCTTGTTTAAAAAGGTAAACTATAACAGCTAAGTAGGCTTTACAAATTTGGTCGTTTCTAGCTGTTAAACCGCGAACTTGGGGAAAAAGCTATGAAAGGAAATGTTAACCCACCAACCGATTTTGACGATATGGTACTCAGATAGCTGAAAACATTACAAAGGCTAGGCTACCTTTTATCCACAAAAAAAGGCCTATTTTCAGCAGTGGACTTGCGAAGGGCTGTAATGATGATGATGATGATGAATCTCAGGAAACAGTTATAGAAAAAGCCTGTGAGTGATTACCATGTTTGAGCTTATATTTTCTTCTTCTTTAGTGCTATCATCAGTAGCTTCATTGTTTCGGGCCAATACACTCAGATGCTGAATTAATCCTTACTTTCTATTCCTATTTGCATGTTAGTGGCTACACGGGCACCGCCCACCCTCGTTCTATTGTGCATGTATTATAGTATTCTATGTTTCTGAGCACTTCACAGGACCCATGGGTGATGACGGGCGATCCAGCATGTACACAGTTACGGGAAGTCTGCAGTCTATGAACACGTACAGGATCGCCCACGTCACGTCGCCCACGTTGAAACAATGGTCAACTTCGACAAGCACATCTTTCTTTGTCTTTCTTTATCAGCCCGTAAAGTCCGATGAAAGTGCTGGATGGACTAACATAATTTTAGGCGGATGCCCACACATTCGCCTAAAACTATATCCTAGCAAAATTAGAAGGTGCAAGAATAGCGAGTAATAAGCCAAGTTTTAAAATAAATAAAACCATAATAAACCCAAAGAAGGAACAATTCCTTCTACTTTATTAAAAACTGACGACCACCAAAACCTCCCGCTATTTATAAAAGGGACTATATATTATTGTCCGGTAATAAAAAGAACGATACATTTTTCGATCCTAAAATTTAATTTATACTCGTCATTTTAGAATTTTCACCAAAATATTGCTTGTGTCTTTAAAGCAAGATTTATTAGAAGTAACTATGGAGGAGTTACGAGCAAAAAAATTATGACATATTAAAATAAGTCTTTCCAAAACTTGAATACGAAAATGTTTTGAGAGTTATGTAAGAATATGGGTATGATATGGCTGCCAACTTCTACAGAGAAAACAAAGAGTGGAACGCGTATTTAGTAAAAAGGTTTAATGTTCAATGAATTATCGTTTATCAAAAATTATGCTACCCAGTAATGAGGTTTGCGGTATTGAAATCATAAATACTAAATTAATCACTATTTGTCTTAAACACCTAATCTGACCCAACATAGTTCTTATTTAAGTTGAACACATTATTGAGGATAGATGTAGATGTCTATGGGTCACAGCAACCACTTACCATCTGTGGACTGTGTGCTCGTTTGTCACCCTATCCTATAAAAAAAAAAATTTCTTTTAGTCTGTATTTATAAGTTGTTTTAGTTTATAATATATTTTATAACATGCTGTGTGTTGGTGTTTGTTGTAATAAATAATTTTTCTTTCTTTCTTTTAGGAAGGTCACAAAAATAATATAAATATAAATAAAATAAATATAAAAATAATATATTTAAATTACGCTTACAGCCTATCAAAAGCAAATTGCCGAACATAAGCCTCCCTCATAGTTTGTTTCATATAATTTGCATAGTTGCCCCGCTGGGCAAGCGGGTTGGCAGCCGCAAGTTTTTCCTTTTTTGAGCTGTTATCACGACAATGCTGCTGACTATCTCCGTTTTCAGTTTCCCAACGTCGCCTCTTATGATACCCACGGGACATTATGGGGTAGTTAAATTCATATACCTCCA